>JAVYIG010002847.1:0-224435 GCA_035222895.1 Strongylocentrotus droebachiensis | reverse complement strand
TTATGCAAACATATTTTTCTGCGCTGTGATGAAAACAAAACTCAACCGTGCTACTTTACAGACACACAATGAAAAAAAAAAATTATTCAAAAGCTCCTGAAAACAAGATCACCTTCAACAAAACTTTGAAGACAGCAACAGATGAGGCTTTTCTAATGTTATTCCAAAGGTTATTCCCCAAACTTCGGAGCGGCGCAGCTGAAAGCGGCAATCTCCAAGAGTTACTTTTGTTTTTTGTGAGGTAGCTTTAGAATCAGCTTGTCCTGTGTACTTTGTTAGTATCATAAATATGGATGCGATTAAAAGATTTTAAAATTTTAAAAAATGTTACTGCATACCTACATGTACATTTTACTAGTTGTAAAAACAAAGAAACAAAAACAAAAAAATTTAATCATTAACAACTTGAAATTCAATAATATTATCAGACCGGAGTTTGCACATTCTATTTGGAGCAAGTTTTTTTGAGATATTCTTCAAACGACGTTTTCAAAATAAAGCTTTGAAATTTAGTTAAGATTAAATCTTATTTGGTGGATGAAATACAACAGGCAACTGGATACAGTGAGGGGACGGAAGGAGGTCCTCTCTTCTCTTTCTTCATGTTTTTTTTCTTCTCCATCCTCCCCCTTTTTATTTTTTTCTGCCTCAATATCGAAAAATATTACCATCAAAGGGACCCTGTTCTTTGAGAGCTTCAGCGATAGTCTCCACGGACTCATTGTAGCCTGGGTTGACCTCTGTTTTCTCTGCTGCACGGAAACCGCCCTCAGCATCAGAAAACCACCAGCCTCTCTCCTCATTGGTTGCGGCACTCTCATCACTTTTGATTAGATTGGGTGCGTCCATGTAAACTGAAAAAAGTAAAAACAATTAATCCCATTGATAACATTATTTATAAAACATTCAATTATTCAAGTTCAAGTAATAGTAGTATTGTGGTATTTTGGTACATTTCCTAAAGTCAATGTACAAGCATTATATTTTTAATTGCTGGTATTGAATTTATTTCCTAAGGTTAATGTGCAAGCATAATATTTCAAATATTGAACTACTGCATGGCATTGATATAAAGAATAGGATTCATATGGAAGAAGTACACATGCATTATAATATATAAAGTGTATTAGTTGAGGGGTTTATTCACTTGACTGGATATGTGAAGCTTGTGAGCGCATGGCACTATTATGTCCTTTAGCAAGAGGTTTATCTTGTACTTATTCTTGTCAAGTACATATAGTACTACTACTTACCAAACTCTGCTTTTTTTTTAAGAGCCTTTCTCAAAGAACCAGTCTTCTCTCGGAAAGTTTTACCAGTCTGCCTGGTGGGGGAAAGAACAGAACCACAATCTGTTTTTAAAAATTTTAATTTACAGGTAAATGCATCATTAAAATGTATTTCTACAATTACAATTCACACATTTAAAATACTTAAATATAAATCTGCACTGGTATTAATTGGGTAATTTGACAATGTGAAATTTACACCCCATCCCCCCTCCCAAGTGATAAACAAAGAGAAAATATGGGAATTTCTTACCTGTAACCGTGGATACACAGAATCTGGGTTTGGATAACAAAAAGAAAAATGCACAATAAACAGGGAATTAATAAGCATAAACAATACTGTCTAAAATCAATAAATTTTCATATCGAAGTATTAAACAAATACAACAGTAAAATAAAACAATTTACAATAAAAGATTAAACAAACTTCATAGACAAAAGGAAAAAACAAAAAGTAAAGTGACTCTGCTTAAGCTAAGCCTTAGACTAGTTTAAATTTAACTCAGACCAAAGACAACTCGGCCCAGCTGCAAAACTGGTCATTTTCGGCAGGTTTAGGGTTAGGTTTAGGGTTAGAGTTAGGATAAAATGACAAAACCTCGCTGAACATTTTTGCAGCTGGGCCTAGTTGTCTTTGGTCCGAGTTAGCCCAGATTCGCTGCCAGCCTCTGTTGGCGATCCTAGCCTGGGACTTAATGAGAATTTATAGTAGATCTATTAGCAATAATAATAGATAACTAAATAATAATAAACTCATACTCATACTAAAAAAGTCATAGACCTAGACTACTTCCATTTTTTGAAAATAATTGAATAATATTTAGTCTAGAACTAGATCTAAATTCAGACAGTGATGAGGCACTGACAATGTTTTATTTGAATCCGGCTAACTCGGACCAAAGACTAGATCTAGAGATCTAGACGGAAGTATGACTTTTTAGTATGAGTTTATAGTCTAATTATTTATTTATTTATTATTATTGCTAATGCTATAAATTCTCATCAAGTCCCAGGCTAGGATCGCCAACACTGAACAGAGGCTGGCGGCTTATCCCTGGCCTGGAGCGGGGGCTCACCCGTCCCCTAGGCCAGCCAGGGCCTGCGCCTGGTGGCTATGGCCTGAGGCGCTGGCTCGTCCGACCCTTGTGTGTGAGCTTACACCAACTTCAACTAATGGGACGCACGTTATAATATTTACATATTTTTAGTTACTTCTGATCTCACCTTCAATAAAACCGCTGATGCTTTGTCAGTCATTTTGTCAGTCGACGCCATTACAGACAACTAAAATAACCTATTTAGCTGACAAATTGATTTTCAAAGAAAGAGTGACCGTCTTTTCTGCTCGCACGCCAGAGTCTAGGGCTGCCTGTGGGTGGGAGGGGCATCAAATCGTGCGTAAACGTCGTTATTTTGAATTGCACGCTCAATTAACTGCACGCCAAAGAACTGCACTGTATGAGCTGAGACTAGATCGACCTAGAAATAAATTACACTCACACTGTACATTTACAGCCAGGACTTTAAGCAGATTTGCAGTTAGTTGACATTACAATCGCCCGAAGTAAAGTTCTGAAATCTTATGGACATGTCTTCAAAATCAGGTAAATCTAGATGATTGTCAATGCACTGCACTGCTGAAATTGAAAACATTGAATTGAAACTGTGAATTGTGATACTAATGAATGATGTACACTAGATCTGTATTGATAATAATCAGATGATTCATGATAGGAAACTGTGTTTTCAGCACTATGGCCTGAGGAGTTAAAGGGGGTGTAGCATGGCAAATACTATTATTACTGGTTAACGCGTTAACGCCATCTACGACTTCTTTTGGACAACTGCACGTAAACGAATGGACTTGAATGAGAGTTGAGTAACGGTCAGCGCGCTAGCCTTCGCGAAACAGACCAAAGTTCTCCTCACGCTTCAGTTTCGCGTATGTTGAACGCACCTTAATACTGCGGTCGCATCGTCTGTAGTCGTATTATACCTGATTGGCCCAGAGTCAGGCCACAGGAAAGACACGAAGTCTCGTCATGCTACACTCCCTTCAATTCTTATAATAACTTATAGACGTAGACCTCCTATTCTTCTAAGTTCTTCTGCTTCACTATAACTAGTAGGCCTACACAGGACAGCGCCAGGTGCATTGGTGTCATTTTGATATTGCAAAAACAAAGGTTCCTTTGTCTGTACATTTCACTTTACAAAGAGTAGTCTAGTCCATCATGGCTTGTGATTAAAATTACACAAATTAGGAATTTTCACTATTGACTGGGTAGACCTACTTGTGTTTTAAAAAAATAAATATGTATCGCTATGTTTTATCAGAATCGCACAGTAAAGTGTAAGCACAGACAAGGTTGCCGCACAGATGTTGGTGCTTTAGCCATATAGTTTTCTTCATTATTTCATCTGTCCGAGTATCTGTGTAAATCTTTATTATCTCCCACTATCTTTATACATTTTTTGCACCTTTTCAACAAGCAGTATTGAAGCTGGCCCTTGTGCAGATGGCCGTATCTGCCAACAAGAGTGAGAACCTGAGTCGAGCTGTGAGGATGATCGGTGAGGCTGCCCAGGCCGGAGCTAAGATCGTGACCCTCCCTGTAAGTACTGACCAATCACGTTTTAAAACCCTTTTGATGCCGCAGAGTTGAAAGTTCGCTAATTACTGCAACTAAGAGACAACTTTTTGATCATTTTTTTCCATGATTAATCTTTATAATGAGAGTAGTCCTTAGTCCTTACAAACAGTGATGTAAAAAAAATTCTCGGGTTGAATTCATAGGCATTTAGTCAAGAATAGAGGGTTAAAGTTCAGTTGTAAATGAGATTTACACCTGTAGTAAGGTTTAGGATTAGGATTAAGTTTAGGTTAGGAGTTAGGGTGAGGTATGTCGTGTTTGGTACTACATCACATTGCCAAAATTGGCCATATGTTTATTTATCCATTTTCCAATATGAATAGTTTCATAATCAACTCATGGAACTGTCCAATGTGTGAGTAGTTGATCCTGGCATAAATCAAAATTGGTGTGAATTTCTTTCAAAAGACCAAAAGTGATTCAAGATATTGTGATAAAAATAAACTCGCCCTTTTCCCTAACAAAATGATACAATGGAATGTAGTCACTAAGAATTCCTCTGATATGTTCAAACTACTTGGTGATTAAAAAAAAAGGACACCCTAAACAAGTTAACAAGCAAAAGTATTGCATGATGGCCTTCTTGTCGATAACCGATTCAACTTCTTCAAGATGTTTTTTTGCAATTAACCATACAGTACATGACAAAACAGACAAATGCGTACCGTACTGACCATTTCTTAATTCGAATCGTATATTTCAGGAATGTTTCAACTGTCCTTACGGCACTCAGTTCTTCCGGGAATATGCAGAGAAAATACCAGGCAACTCCAGTCAAACACTGGCTGCAGCTGCCAAAGAACATAAAATATTTGTGGTAGGAGGTATGTACCAAATCTACGTATCTCTGGTTCATTGGTCCTATTTTCGATCTGTACCATGTCCTGTCCTGTATTTTAGGACCAATGGAATATGGGCCCAAGGGCTAAAGAACATAAAATCTTTGTAGGAGGTATGTTAAGGCATTCAGTTTAAGATCTGCTCCATTGGTTGTACAAAAGGATCTAATGGATATGGGACAAAAGGTTCAAAGACTAATTGAACATATGCATACCGTTAAATTTTGTGAGGAAGTATATATACATGTATTAGAAGAAGAAGATGCCTTAAAACTATTGAAACTTCCATTTACATTCTCATGCATTATTGCACATTTGTTAACAAATTTAAGTAGGGGGGAGGAAGGATATCAGAAATTTGAGAGTGGCTTGTCAGTTGCCCTTCAGACCCACTGGCTATGCCTTATGCTTGTCATCCCCCTTTTTCATCCCCTTTTTCATCCCCTTTCTGCTTCTTGTTTTCTTCTTTGTCATTTAAAACAAAATTAATCTTCAATTTTTTTTAAATGTTTCCTTCCAGGTTCCATACCGGAGGAATCTGATGGTAAGGTCTACAACACATGCACCGTCTTCGATCCAACAGGAACCTGCATCGCTAAACACAGAAAGGTAAGAGATTATAGTATAGTATTAATGACTGCTTTGAGAGAAATAGTTGTTTTTATACGCTCAAGGAGGGCAATAGCCCAATTGTAACCTTCCCGAGAGCGTATAAAAACAACTATTTCTCGAATATTAAAGCAGTCATTAATACTTTTATATGCCGAAAAAAATAGACTAAAAAATAAAAAATAATTTTTTTTTTTTTTTTTGTCGAAGATGGGATTCGATCTCTTGCGTACATAAGGTGATGTATCTAAAATCAACGCCTTAGACCACTCGGCCATCGCGCACTGTTACCATCGTTGGCATTTTTCTCCAATATATACATTAAAATGGATTGAAAACGGCTTCGCGTGATGGATGCTTCGCAAAAGCTCCATTAAACGGACCCTTCTTTTACTTTTGCAATGCATATTGGCACGAACTTAGATCAAGATCTATCGGCAGATGTTTTTTTTTTTTGTTTTTGGAAGTTTATTTTCGTCTTCATGTCAACAATGCAAGATAAAATTGTTGGTAAGATCGATCGAGATTCAATCGTATTGAAATTACCGACCAATTCTTCGCACACGTACGGTATCCTCAACTGCTCAGACCATTTTTTAACATGTAAACCTATGGGGTAACCATGGAGACTGAACTATTTTCCCGGTAACCATGGTTACTGGGATTTTAGAACTGTTTTAACCATGGTTACTGGGAATTTTACAGAAATAGTTAAAGTTTATGAATGCAATTTCGACCAATCAGATGGCTGGATTTCTTAAGTGAGGTATATAATCCATGTTAATATTCTAACCATTCAATTGAAAATCCCATCCCATTTGATTCAGGATTATATCAAAAAAAGTTCCCTGTCGTTCTTGTCATTTCAAATGTTGTTTTCAAGGGAGTCTGATTTTTAAGATCTATTCAAAGATTTTATTCAACCCATAGAATACCCATGCCTGACATGCAGACATTCCTCCACAGACGAGTTGAAATTACCCTTCAACATCTCCATCCCCCCCCCCCCCAAAAAAAAAAAGGAAACTACCCACAAATTGAATTCTAGTTCCATTACCATCTGCTGGGGATAATTTTTAGATTTTGTATTGGGGGGAGGGGGTAGATATGCAAGGATTATCGGAAATCCCTGCCCAATCCATGGTAAAATATACAATGTATGTTAATACATGTATTGAAAGCTGTCAAATGCAAAACAAAACATGATGCAGCTTTGAAATACTCCAGAATAAAATTCAGACTTTTAAGTCAAATCATGATTTAGACAGTTGACGTAATACATATAAAGAAATGTTGATAAGAATTAGTTCAGCTTCATAAACATTGTTTGACATAATTAATCATGCTCTTCCCACATTCCATACAAATTATACAACTCTCTATTTCTCAACAGATCCATCTGTTTGACATCGATGTACCAGGTGGTATTACTTTCAAAGAATCAGATGTTCTCAGTCCAGGATCAGATTTGACGACTTTCACTGCAGGTATAGTGGATTTTAAGGATTTCTTTTGTTGTGTTCACATTGCCGAAATAATATGTACCTGGGCCCTGCTTCATATAACTTGTCATCAGTTACAACTGCCACAGATCTATATATGACAAATCTGCTCACAGCCAACCAAATGCAAGTACCGTATTTCAGGAGCTTATAACAATTATCATAACTTGTTTTTAATAACAAGTTTTATGAAACAGAGACCTAGTATGTCTTGATTAGGCTATCTAACCTAATCAAAACTTTTCAGAACATTATCTATAGGGAGCGTGTGAAATTTCTTGATGGACGAGGCATGAAAATGCAATTACTGTATTAATAAATGAATGAGCCTTCTCTCAATATTCTGTTGATATGACATTTGTTTAAGAGCCAGAAAAACGTTAACTCTGCGTGAAAGTATATGAGTTATTATAACCCGTATCAGACATCTGAGCTGGTCATTTACAAAACCGTATTGCCCTAGTTTTCACTAGCAGTGGGAACGGAGGGGTATATTCTTTGTATTTTCCTTGGTCTCCCTGCGCGTATTGACTTTGCGTGTAGAGACGAGTGAAAATATACCTTGGTATTTTCCACGGTCTCGCATCCGGGCATCTTGTATTGACCGCGCCGTATTTTGTCATTTTTATTGCGCATCTATTATGCGTACGAGAACCTGCGCACTTTGCGCGCACTCTATTGTGACGTAATAATCACACCAAATGCACACTGTTTGCAGTGTATCGAAAATTTCGTCAAGCACTGGATGCACAGTGTTGGTTTGACAAAGTTTGTTCAGTTCTTGAGATTGTCATGGTGGATGTCTGTATTTGCTCTAGATGTCTGATGGATAACAATAAAAATATTGACTGGCTTTACTTTCGGGGGATATCAGAAATATTGACCGCGCTAAGACCATATTGCCCTCGTCTTTCGACTCGGGGCAATATGATCTGAGCTTGGTCAATATTTCTGATATACCCCTCAAGGCCAGTCAATATTATATAATTGTCCTTCTGGCTCCAAACAAACAATATGCTTGTTGATAAATCATTATCATTGTTCTAGCAATATCTCTGATATTGAATCACATACATGTATTTGTGGAGTATTTCCTCCTTTTATTTTATTCACACAACCTTAACACAGATCTCCTTTTTCATTATTTTCTACCTCTTCTTTATCTTTCACTTTGTTTCTTAACTTTGTTTCACCTGAAGCTTTTTTTATGCTCTGAAAGTATACATCTCATGACATAGTGCTTTCATCTTGTTGCAGAAAATGTAAAAGTTGGTGTTGGGATCTGCTATGACATGAGATTTGCAGAGTTGGCTCAGCTCTACTGCAAGAGAGGTAAAACGAAACAGTGCTGAATCTTGTATTTTTATAATACAAAAGCCCGCACAATAAGAACAGTTCTGGGGTGAATTCGACCAGAAAGCATTGTATTATTAACTAAAGCATCCTTATTGATTTTTCTGATGACTTTCTGCTTTAAAAATATACAAACTACATAAATTATGCTATGAAACACATTCTATTTGTTCAAATTGTACGGCTTATAAATATATTAGTGACAAAAATCAAAGAATCTAACCTGGCGCTGGGGTTAAGCCCAAGCTCAGTCAAAATTCTGCAAAAGTGGAGGAAAAAAAAGGAATTAGGCATAGCATGCCATCTTTAAGATTTCATGTAATGTGAAGAATATTATTATTCAGTACTCTGCACTAGTGGTAAAGATCCTACTCCTAATATGAAAGTTTTGGTAATAATTCTACTACTTTTGACCTTTGACCCCTCTAGGCTGTCACCTATTGCTATATCCAGGAGCATTCAATATGACAACAGGCCCCGCCCATTGGGAACTCCTCCAGCGAGCAAGGTAATATGATATTCAAATCTTCCCACATTAAACAAATGCTTCACAATAATGTTTTTGTATGCTTCCGTTACAAAGTAGCCGGACGCATCATGTTTTCTGGTTGTCCGTACGTCCCGTTCTCGTGATCACGTTATCTCAAGAACCAAATAATGGATTAACACCAAGCTTGGGTCATGTATGTAACTTGCAGATCCAATGAACCGATTAGATTTTGGGGTCCTGAGGTCACAGGTCATGGGGCTCATTATTTCTGCAAAACTATCTTTTGAATGCATTGTCAATACTGACGGATGGATTACTATCAAACTTGGGACATATATGTATCTTGCAGAGCCAATGAACATCTCCCATGATAATAGAAAATATGAATGATTTGAATCAACATTTTATGCCTTTTAAAATCAACTTTTACAAAATATTTTCATAGATGCTAACGCCGTTCCAAAATTGTTAAGTCCAACTTAAAGATAAGTTCAACTTAGGATCTTTGTGAAACAACCCCCAGGTCTATACTGATATGGATACGATTCTCATTTATTTGCTTCCACTCAGAGCCCTTGATAATGAACTCTACGTTGCTACCGCATCTCCCGCCAGAGACGAAAGTGCAGGCTACGTAGCCTGGGGGCACAGCACAGCGGTCAACCCATGGTGAGTCTTATAGAAAATCTGATTGATTTATCAGTCACACAGCCGACAGATGACTTAAAGCCCCACTACACTAGTTTGGCCATGAGGGATAAGACCTCCCTGCATGGTCACTGACAGGTGGTTATCTCATCAAATCAGCTCTCAATTAAAGATAAGAAAAAGAGGATCATGGGGGACCAATGGTCACCGATTAGGTATTGTTTTCTATATCGAGGGAGCAAGTAGCTACAAGTAGTACAGTGGGGCTTTAAAGACCTTGTCGGAAGTGAAAAATGAAACAGATGAATTATGTATGAATGGAAAGTTTAGAAGGCATAGATTACTATAATATCAATTATATGCTAATTTAGTGTCTGTCAAGAAGAGAAACAGCTCTCTGAAAACTCAAAATCTAAATAAATGCAACCCCTAAACATATCTGAATCCAATGAACGGGATAATAGTATATTTTTAAAGCGCTTCGAGACATTTGTATTAAGCGCTATATAAAAATTAAATATTATTATCTCATTGGGCAATGACTTTCTATAGAACAGTGCCTTTAAAAGTCATCCACAATTCTATGTACTCTCACCCTCCCTGGTACAACTAATGTGTACCTCATGTATTGATTTGTGTGTAGCAGGGTCACAATTATGTGCACACAGTTAAAGATGGAAGTAGAAACAGATGTTAAAGTGACTCGGTAGCATTGCCCAGATTCTGAAACAAAATCCTGGATTTAGCTCATGCTGCAATCATAATTATAAACCTTTAGGCCAGTCAGGAACCCCATGACTTTTACAAGCTGATCGCCTGTCTGATAATCAAGATACTAATGATTGGAAATCGAAATTTCATTTTTCGTTTTCCTAACGGTTTTTATAACACTACAGTGTATTGGGGAAAATGAGTATACTAAACAGGTCACTCAAAGATTTTTAATTTTTTGAGGCACTTCATGATCATTTTTTAGTTGAGGGCTTCAATATTACACCATATCACAGACACTGATAACACATAGGGCCATGCATCTCAGATTTATCATTGTTAAACGATGCCTTTATTTTTTTAAGAACGTTAACCATGACCCTGAGATCTTTTGATGCTATTCATATGGTTGATGGTCCATGGCTTTAAAAGGGAAATAAATGATTCTTATTTTGCATGGAAGTTTTCTAAGATTTAACATTCATATTCACTATAATTCATGGAAATACAGTTGAATGCATTGACAAGTTTAATCTCAGTTTGCCTTAACTTTTACCCACCATTAAATTTTTGCATTTTAACATGCAAATTTTACACAATTTATTTTTAAAATCCTGATTTTTTAATGCTGATATTTCAAATATAAACCCCAAATAAAAAGGGAAACACTTTTTGGTTACCGGTATTGGTCTCTTTCATTCCTCATTTCTATCCTAATTCTTTCTCCACTTTTCAACCTTCCAGGGGTGAACCGATAGTAAAGGCAGGAGCCGGGGAGGAGATTGTCTACGCCGATATCGACATTACTGCCGTTGAGAAGATGCGTACCCAGATACCCATCATGTATCAGAAAAGACCAGATCTCTATGAAGTTAAGGACGTGAGTGAGAAGTAAATTGGCAACAAGTGTATGCAAATTAATCAGAATTATTCAGATATGAACTCAGATACAGTTGAAGCTCATTATAATGAGGTCATTGGGATGATGAAAATCACCTTGTTATATCAGGTATCTAGGTATGATACAGTGAAACCTGTCTATAAAGACCACCCAAGGGAGACAAGAAAAGTGGTCTTTATAGGCAGGTGGTCTTTACATACAGGTTCCTTCAGTACATGTTTCAATGAGAAACCATTTTCAAAGGAAACAAAAAATGTGGTCCTTGAAGACAGGTGGTCTTTCTATACAGGTGGTCACTAAAGCAGGTTCGACTGTATCAGAGCTCTTTATAATGAATTTTCACTGTACTTGTCATATGTCAGAAGACAAGACCTCTATGAAATAAAGGACACAAGTGAGAAGTTAATTGGCAGTGCGATCATTGTGAATCAGCAAATACATACAAGTTGCTTGTTGCCCGCATTCATTTACTTGTAAAAAACCTACTTGTAAAAAACCTGTGGCTGCTTTTTATGGCTTATCTGAACTTTAGTGTCTTTAGCAGTTTTAAAGTCTTTAGTGCATTTTATTATTGAAAACATGTGACCTGAAAGTTGGTGGTTTAAAGGTACTATGTCCCTTTTGCAGCCAACCTCAAATCATGTAGAACTTTGCAGGAATTATGAATATGTCATGTATAATGTCCTATCTGTGAAATTTGAACGTTAGCAGTGTCCTCATATTCAAATTATGCAAGGAAACCCGTTTACTTGCTAGACTTCACTGTCAGACACTATTGAGTGACTGACTGGCTTTTATTCTTCTTTGGTAATAACATACATGAAAAGAGTTGTAAAGGGTACATGAGCATTTGTCTACATCAATAACCCACTTCTTGTCATGGCCAAGATTAAACTGATTGAATCTTTGTGCAGCATAAAACGTATGACCATTCGGTACAATTGTCTGAAAATCAAGACTATTACTTTTGAGCTCTATAGCCCTAAAGTCGATTTGACAACTAATAGTCGTTATTTTCCCACTTGAAGACATTTTCAAGCCCCACCTTTTTTAGGGAAGTTCTAAATTAGTATTATCTTTCAAATGCAGTTGGAATTTAACTTTTTCATTTTTTTGGCCTGCAAATGGGACATAGTACCTTTAATGAGCATTAACAGAATGACAGAAATAGCTTTTTTCATTGAGAAATAGTGATTATTTAAACATTTTATGAATGTAAAAAGGTCCTTGAATATTTTTAGATACATTTGATGGAGCTGGGGTGTTTCCCATGATAAACAAATTATTGATAGAATGAAGAAATAGAAATCATGATTTTTGTTGAACTCCCCCCAAAAGAGTTTCTAAATTTAGATTGTATTTTTTTCATAACATGTAGCCTTTTATATCTTGTTACGCTATTTTCTTTGATTTTCTTTGATTTTGGGTTAATGTTTTTGTTGTTGCTGGTTAGTTACAGTAATTCATGAAATCAGAAATTTTGTTACAATTATAAGTTGTTAACCTTCAAAAATATTACACTCCTATTATAAGTACATATATGTATGTGGTCATCCTACACTTGCTTTGGTGGCATTTGATCTGGCTTTAGTTTCTTCAAAGACAAAAGATTAGGTTTAAGGTTATCATTTGATTTTAAGGTAAAGTTTATGGTTAGGGTTATAGTGTCTGGTCTGGGATTTGCTGTTTGGAGTTTAGTTACAGGTAGTGAAGGAAATTCCTTAATAGAGCAATTGTTGCAGGGGATTGCCCAATAATCCTAAAAGGGGTCAAATGGGCAGGGTAGGTTGTGTCGTGGGTATTCGTAGAGAGAGAGAGGGAGAGAGAGAGAGAGAGAAAGTGAAAAAGAAGACAAAGTATGGCTTATCGTTTATTTCCTCTGAAGATGATTATGGATTGCTATTGATAAACTTATCTTTGTATTTGCTGAAATTTGGGGACTTATAAGTCACAGAATGAAGTGATTGCTTTGGGGGAAATAATAGCTCACAGTTGAATGTTTTTTGAAAATAATTTTGGCTAGATATCTTGTGATTGTCTTTATAGTACTTTTAAAGGTATCATGTTAAATATTTCGTTACCCTGATAAGATATGCTTGTAAGAAATCATGCAATTAATTTGCCTTATTTACCTCATACTTTTCAAAATTATGTTTATTATAGGCATTAAAACTGTATTTTACTTAATGGTTCAGAGCATTAAGTGTATCCCTTTTGTATAGACCAGTCTCAGGAGGTTAAATCAAAGATCAGTACATATGAGTTTACTCTATGCATGTACATGTATGTTACACGAAACGGGCTGACACGAAACGTAACCGTATTTCCTGACTAAAATTGCACAAAATTTATCGTTCATTTGAAGATCATGCAGCCAATGTCAATACTTGGAGTACAGTACAAAATATTCTTATTGTAGATAAGTATCAGTCAGCCTGTTCCAAAATTAAAAACGAATGAAGTTTTCTTTTTATTTTTAGACAACTTCGACTGGTACCAACTCTTGATATTACCTGTAAACTTGATCCCCTTACCTTTCTGTAAGCAGCAATTTTTTCTTCTTATTGAAATAGATAAATATTGTTTTATACGAAATTTGTTTGTGGCTGCCCCCATTTTTTAAAACGTATCACTTGTGCAATTCAAATGACACCAGTCGTGGATACATCTTATGAGGAACATTTTATTACTAATCTCAATGTTTTTACTTGTTCCATTTGACATAATTCGATTCTATCTTGAAAACTAATAATGTCAGAAACAAATAAATTATATTTTTGAAACTTGAAATTGCCTTTTTTGTGTACTGATTTGAACAAAAAAGTTGTATATACTACATGGTACTTGTAGGATGAAAGATAAAGATTATGTTTATGATTTTATGCTTGAAGCAATACTTGTACAAGTATTCTTTGATTTTGATTTTGCTTTATTTCCACGCATGAATGGTGTACATTCGTACTGCTTTATTGTTTGACCCTGTATTCCTAAAACCAAAGATCTTCAATATTAATTGGTGAAGATCATGTGTACGCATCAAACCTTTGTAGGACAATTACACGTAAAACAAAAACAGACCCTATATTATAAATCTGACACTGCCCTACTCTCTATTCTCTATTCCAAGACAAAAGATCTTCAATACATACACAGTATTAAGAGGTGAAACTCTATGTGCGCATCAAATCTTTGCAGGAGACATTGAATTCAACCAGGCATTTCTCGGCTAACAATCACACGTAAAACAAAAATAGATGCTATATAAATATGGCATGGCCCTTCTAAAAACGGAAAGGTTACACAAATTGTTTTGTTGTAATAAATTCTTTTTGTGGAGCAAACTTGGGATCTTTCTTCGTCGTTTGACCTTTTCTCGATGGCTTTTGGGAAACAACAAGGAAATTATATTCAGACCAAGGATTTGTCACTTCTTATAGACCAATTTACAAATATAGAATTGTGACGAATAATACAAGATATAATCAATTTCTTACAACTAGTTGTGTCTGTTTAATCCCCCCCCCCCCCTACTTGACCCAACGCCCATCTCTTGTCTGTAAACTGATTAGATCATTAAACCTCAAACCCTCTCTTTTTTACATTACCTTTATGTAAGTAGAGACTTTTATTAAATTCCAAAATTATTTTGTCTCGCACTGCATCGACTGTATCTAAAACATTAAGTATACCTCATGTTTATCTCCTCACATCAAGTTGAAGAAAAAAATACACATAAGATTACCTTTGACCCCCAAGACAATCGCCCCTTGGATGTTACTGTTTGCAAGTTGTCCGGACAAGGAGATAGCTGTCCAGTTGCCCGAAACGTCAATACCGATCACTCTGATCAGACAAAGGAGAAATATTTATTTATTAAGTCCAAAATCATTTTATCCCACACTGTATCGACCTTATCTAGGACTTTAAATATACCTCATTACTTTCTTCTCACAAAAAAAAAAGAGAAAAATAAAAGATTACCTCTGGACAATGACCCCCAAGACAACCACCCTAAGTTTATTAGCCCTTTGGATGATTTTTTTTTTGGAAGCAATCCAGGGCCAAGGGGAAAGCTGTCCAGGGGTGGCCGTCCGATCACTCTGATCATATAAAGAAGAAATATTTATTCATGGTTTATTGACTTCTTTAACCCCGGATTCTAATTGGGCCATCTGCGCCCCTGGTTGTCTTTATAAGTTTTATATTTCTTCGTAAAAATAAACAATTAACGATGTATTACTTTCTATAGGCATAACCTAATTTTTGAAAGAAGGAGATCACCAGACAGACTCGAGTTCATTGATCTTGTCCAAAATATTTCACTAATTAAATTACATGTCATCTGACCAGCCCACACTTTAATCTTACCTTTTTTACCTTTACATTTTTACTTAACGGCATAATTATATCATCCTTTAATTACCTATCTACACTTTCTGTTTATCGCAGTGACATAATTATGTTCATGAGAAGATATTACGACAAATTACAACCAACTCCCTACGGTGTGTGGTGTGGAGCAGTTGAAAACGATATGGTTATATTGAAATCCACGTGCCCTCTAATCCACAAAACGCCATTTCAATTGACCATGAAGGATGAGCTTCTTCTTCATAGTTTCATTTGTAATTGACGATAAAATTCATCAACATTGATGTGTCAAGAAATAACCCACTGGTCTCTCAAATATATTCTGTTTTTAATGGGAGGAGGCAGATGGAATAAGCTTAGGTTCTTAGAGGTTTGGCCACAGGGGGATAGGGCACGTGCTCCACAGCCGAAATGCAGAAGAAGAAAAATGTGAATGAGAGGTAAGAGGGGTAGAGACAGAGAGTGAGAGAGGAAAATAATGTTGACAAAAATTAAAAGATGACCCTTCCATATATAATAATAATAATAAATACTTATAAAGCGCACTTATCTAATAACTTGCTCAAGTCGCTTTACAAAACAAAATACACAAATCTCTCTCCAAAATTTACCAAAATATTTGCATTAGTAACTCTTGAGTAAATAAAAGCTATTTAACATGTTTCTGAAAGGTTTCCCTTTATCAATCGCCTTGTTCACATTATCATACACGTAGGAAGTTCGATGCCTGCCCCCCACCCCCCCCCCCCCCACCCCCCCCCCCCCCCCCACTCCATGCAACAGTATAGGCTATCGTGTTGACGGAGATTATGCTAATAAGCGAGGGCGTCCAGTTTTGTATTTATTGATGCCCCCATGTAGGGCACTTTTTGCCCGTATTTCTAAGAAGGTGTGGAGATTGGTAAAAGGATCTGGTATATTTATCATAAATTATTATGTAAAATTGTTATTAAAATGTCATGGAGTAGTAGAAGTAGTAACAGTGGTTGTAGGGGAAGAAGAAGAAGAAGAATACGTAGTAAGAGTAGTATAGTAATATGCCTTTTTTTATTTTGTTATAAAGGTCCAAAAACAATTCACTGCAAATATGTTCTTCAATAAGAACTATCTAGTTCAGAGAAATACGTTGCTTCTTCTTCTTGTTTCTTCTGTTCTATTCTTCTTTTCCGCACCTCGGAACTAATTCGTTAGATGCAATATCAGTTTTCTTCGAGGCGGAATAGCATCATTAGAGCTTCTCTCATTCTCTCTCTCTCTCTCTCTCTCTCTCCCTCTCTCTCTGCATTTTTTAAAACCCATTTGATCATAATTATATACTTGTATATAAATTGCGTAATGTGAATGTAGAATTATATATTATTAATTAACAATTATTATCTAAATGGATCATTGTTAGCAAATGTTTAACACATTGGTGTCAATTGTGTGATTTGGTTCAGGTACTTTTGAGAGAGAGAGAGAGAGAGAGAGAGAGAGAGAGAGGGGGAGAGAGAAATAGGGGGAGGTGCTCGGGGTTTGAAATGTGTTGCATTTTATTATGCAAAGTCCTACGTAAAGCTTACAATAAATGGTTTGAATGAAAATAAAATCACAATATCCACTTCACGCTTAGATGACTTAGTCAAAACAAAACCAAAAGCAATAACAAAACTATGAAAAACAAAAACGGCAACACTGTTTTTGTTGTATATATTTGGTACTTCTGATATCCTTTAAAACAATTCTACCACCCACGTTCTTACCACTGCACAATAAATACCTCACAGATAAATTTGCTACCATATCCCGAAATCCAGGCCACAATTAAACACGCCCTTATTTTCAGAAAACCATAAGTCGGGCACATTGATTACGCCCTGTGTTACTATATTAAACACGAATTAACAACTCCATCAAATCCGAAATAATTCCGAACGCGCCGTTTTCGGATTATGTCTTTCAATTCGATGGCTCCGCGTATTGTGACGTCGTCGTAATAATTCGTGTCACAATACAGTAGCTAGGAAAATCTAGGAAATTCAATTATATGGTTGTCGAACAAATTTACTAAAAATTTAAAGAAAAGGGAAAAGCGGGTCATGTTTTGGGATGGTTGTACGTGAGGGAGTAACGTTATATGACTTGAATATAGTTGTGGTATGTTTGCATAATATGGTTTTCTTAGTAGGGTAAAAATTATCGTGGTATTTCATAAGAAAAGATTTTGATAAAAGTGGACTAATAAAAGCATCGATGCGGGTACCATAAAATATATAAATTTCTTTATATAAAAAACATTTGAAATCAGAATTCTAATTTTCAAATCAAATGCCGAATTCCGATCTCACTATATCTTTCATATCAAATTACTGAAACCATCTTTTTAAATCATTAATTTGTAATATTTTTTACAACAGAAGGCAGTTACAAAGTGCAGTCATTTTATACCTTCAACAAAATAATGTTGAAACCCATTATAAAATCCCAACTTATGTCAAAATATAGAAACACAGAGTGGGAAAGATTTAAACAACACGTTCGCAAAACTTACACTATTCATATTTGTATTACCATTTATTCCTTTGTTTTAACTTCTATATCATAATCTTAGATTAAACAATCATAACTATCTTAGATTAGACAGAGTGAATCAATTATGGCTGTATCGTATACTGATAATCCACAGGGGTGTGAGTATATCCTTGCACAATGCAATAGATCATCTACCTAATAGTGATTATTGGTATCAAATTCTGTTTGGGCGGGCCGACGTTGTGGTCTATTTTAGTTAATCTTTGAATCTATATAACGGCTTGTAGTACTTGTACGTGTCATTAAAATCAGCGTTTAACTGATTTCAACATTGTTCAGCTTTTCAGCTGAAATTCAAAATGTTACATCTCCTCACTGTGTTTAAACGTAAAGACCAGTTTTGGAAACGCCCTCCTCTCAAAAAATGAAATGGAAGCTCTTATTACCAATCATGTGAAAAGAATATGTTTTGAATAATACGTGATGATCCAAATTTTACCGGGAAACCGCCTACTAATTGTTATATTTGGTAAATGATTATACCTATTTGGACCTGATAAATATCACGCACGTGTCGCGTAATCCCAGAAACATCTTTCTGTGTACAGTGCTTGTAACTTTACCAAGACTGGGTCAAATGATTCTAGAACCTTGAAGTACACACCGATACTTATATTATGCTAGATGATTAACCTTTTCTGATCGATTCCACAACGTTTCTTTCACAATGCAGTCGCATGACCAGAACTGGTCTTTATCTAAGTCAGTATAATTGTTTTGTTTTTAACTTCGTACAAGTATAGCGTCACAAAGTCAAGGCCATGAATGCGCTGCTCAATTGCTATAAAAGTGCAATAGAGATTCAAGTGGAAATTCACAAACAATATTGCATCTACTTCCAATTGCCATCTCTGTTAATTCACTGTCATTTCGTCACCCCTCTCCCCTCTCCGTTATCTCTCTCTCTCTCTCTCTCTCTCTCCCTCTTTTTTGTATTTGTATTTTATTTATTTAATCATGGCTAAAAAGCCTGCGATCAGCTAGAAGCTGCTTCTCAGCAAGGTCGTGAACAATAATTGAACTCAACAAGTACACGAATACAAAAATTATATACAAAATCATCTCCTCACTCCCTCCCCTTCCCTCCCATCCCCCTCTCTCATCCCCACTCTCCCCCTCTCTCTCTCTACCTTTCCTCCAGGGTTTACCTATATCCTCTCTTTCGCCTCACGACTCCTTGTTCCTGCAATTTTTACCTTTATCCTCCCCCTCCCTAGCTTTCTAACCTCGCAGCTGGATCAGGTTTCTCGTGTAACCGGTCTCAGAACAGGTTCAAGAAAGCTGTCGTATCGGAAGCCGAGGCGCCAGACATCCCTCTGTATAGACAGTCACATTTTTGTGTGTGCACGCTATTAAACCCCCCTCCCCTCATATGGTGGGAAAGAGTGAGTCGGCGAGATTCCAACTTCAAAATCAAGTTCCTTCTGCACTTCCATCGTTCCAAGCAGCTTCAAGAGAAACAACTGAAGAAGTGATACGAAATTTCTCTGTGGAGTCTGCTATAACACTTTCAATCCATATTAAGTGTGTTTCATAGAGTTCATTTTCCTGGTAGTTACAAAGCTTTACCAAAACTCTCATTTCCCACAGACAGTTGCAGCATGGTACATGCTCCCTCTAGATATCTTGGTTTCTGCAACAGCAGAAACCTTCCAGGGAGCCCTATTCCAAAAACGCCATTGATGGCTGAGAATTGTTTTTACTTGCACTCTGTACATAATACACCAACTGACTGCACTGCACAAGAGCATTTCAACCTTGACGTTATATCCTGAATGATTGATCCTGTCAAGTACCGACGTAGAAGTAGAAGTATACAAATTCCTCACAGGTTATGCTACGGTCACAAAGGTTCGTACGAACGATAAATTCGTACGAAGCTCCCTGTTTGTCCATTGTCTTCCCAAATTTCCATTGTCTGAAAATCGTTCGTACGGCGTTCGTAGCAGTTCGTAATTGCATTTGTGACCGAGGCTCAACTTATCATATTGTCCGAACACCGAACCCTCGCACAAGTTGGTTAGATTGAGTCGGCGAGATTCAACTTAAAAAACCATGTCACGTCTGAACTCCAAAACACCTCCAAAAGAAACGATAGAAGAATAAGAAGAAATTATACTTTTCCATGAATAGATCTGCTATCAAAACAGATTCCAATCCAATTCATGACGTGTTTACAGCGCCTTTTCCTTGTAGTTATCAGAGAAAAGTATCCATTCAGTTACTCAGCGCTTTACAATATGCTCCACAAGTATCCGGGCTACTAAAATAAATACAATAGATCACATCGAAAGAAAAGTACTATTGAGCTAGTGGTTGAATTAATATAACGATCCATTCTCCGTAGCTAAAGTAAATGGGACCTAATGAGCTTCTTGAACTTTTCCACAAAATGCAACATGGTGGCCATGCGTGACGCTCCTTCCATCGTTCCACAACTTAGAGGCAACCGACACGGTCATGGTCGTGGGGAAAGGCAGAAGAATGGAGGAACTTGTTCTTCAACTTCTTGATTTGAAAAAGAAAAATTCGCAAATGCATTCACTGTGTGTGCATTTTAGAATAACCCAATCCCAAAGAAATGGAGGTGCTTTATGAAAAGCTTTTGTTTCCCCCTTTGAGAAGAATACTGTCTTGTGTAATATGGAATGCACTTTGGTGCATAATATGAATAACGATCATCTCATTCTCTTGATCAAATACCCAGTATTTCATTGTATTGTATTTCACAATACTACTACTTTCTTAAGCATCCCTCAATAAGTAATTCAATTCACATGGGCAGTGTTTCACGAAACCATCTTAAGTACAAGTTTGCTGACAACCTATTGAAACGCGTGTCATAAATAAACCATGTGATGCAATGGGACGTTGGTGAACTTGTACTTATGACGGTTTCGTGAAACGCCGGTGAAACGCTACCCAGGATGGTTTTGCGATTCAACAGTTGCTGCTATATCGGACCAGCAAGGAGCTTTAAGAGATGGAGTCATATCTAGCTCTTTCCCTTTGCACCATCTTCGAAGCCGCAAGGAGAAAATATGTCAGGCATGTGCTTAACTGGATCTTCCTTGCAGATACGTGGACAAAAGGTTCCTGCCTAGCTGCAAACACACGGGCCACTTTCAAAGGGAAATATGCTTTTGCAATGATAATTACTTTTTGCTACCAATCGTCTGATAATACGAGCAGGACACAGTGCTTCCATTTACAGGAGGCAAGCGAAAGGAAATGAAGCAAAATTTCCTGAAATATTAATCAAAATTACTCGACTGGGCATGTGTGGGCCCTAATCTGACATATAGCCTCATAAAGAACTATACTCGAACAAATTCACTTTTTATTTTCGTAAGCCGGAAATAATCGGAAAAGTGTCAAATTGCAGGTTTTTAGGATTGTAACCGGGATTGTAACATTTTAATATTTTTCACAAATTAAAACTTGTACTATTATTATACAATTTAAGCAAATTTCTGGACACAATTAGGCTTTTGTATTCATATTTTATCATCTGTTCGATTTTCCCCATGTAAGTTCAAATAAAAAGTGAAATATTAACGATATTTCTTTGTGAACAAAATCACTTCTCAAGCTTTCCAATGATATTGGCGGCTTCGAACCTCGGACATCAAAGGTAACAGCACACCTGTAAATTCCATTGTGCAACCTTAGAAAACGGCAGCTGCTTGGCATAATTTGTTGCCAGTTGGGACTCCAGCTCTTAAAGGTAAAGACCAGTTATGGTCATGCGATTGCATTGTGAAAGAAACGTTGTGGAATCGATCAGAAAAGGTTGATCATCTAGCATATAAGTATTGGTGTGTACTGCAAGGTTCTGAAATCATCAAAATGATAAGAAATTTGGCCCAGTCTTCGTAAAGTTACAAGTACTGTACACAGAAAGATGTATATGGGACTATACGCACACGTGCGCGACACGTGCGTTTATCTCTCACAGACCATGTAGATAAACATTTACCAAATATATCAATTAGTAGGCGGTTTCCCGGCAAATTTTGTATCATCATGTATTAGTCAAAACATATTCTTTCACACGATTCATTGGTAATAAGAGCTTCCATTTCATTTTTTGAAATTGGGGCGTCTCCAATACTGGTATTTACCTTTAAAACTCTTTGATCGGACAAACCTTGGTGATAGTACTGAAGCCTATTAGGGCATGAAACTTCCTTTCCTAAAACTCAACTGATAAGCGTTCGTTTTTATTCTGTCACTGAAAGTGTGGTAGATCTATTGTTTAGTTGAAAATTACCTTTGATCACCCAGGTGTATTTATAAATATCTTTACGGGATTAGTGGGACCGGGTCTTTAACCTACCCTAGGAATCGTTGTCAAAACAGAGGAAATAAGCGGTCGAAATAATTTGCACTATCATCTTACGTATTGCAATGGATTACGACACTCTCCCCCAATCGAAACCAACCAATTAAATAAAGCAATGACCTGGTGTCCAGATGTTACAAATATTTTGTGGTAGGATATCTCGATCTGGCAAACCTTACACATTTCCATTGCAAATGTCAATAGAAGAAAGGACGACGTTAATTTAAGGGACATCTTTGAGGAATTGTGAAAAATCTGTTAGTCGATGACGTGTAAAATGTTTTGAATATCAATAGGGGTTAGTAATGGAATATAAAGTACCGAAGTGCTAACGTCATATTCGCTCGTTGTCCGGGTTACTAGTTCCAAACAACAGAGCCTGGCATGAGATTCACCACGAAATCATTCAAGCAACGGGCTGGAGCAGGGCAAAGTCAGGGTTTGGCGCTGATGTAGAGCAAAATTAGGGACTTTTAGATTTGCACGTTTTCAGCTTTGACTGCAACGTGTGACGTCATTTTAAGGCACTGCGCATGCGTCACGTCGTCTCAGTCGGCGATCGAGAATGCGTCAACCTTGATTTTCCTAAATCTAGTACGATACTAGTATATGCCGCGTGCGCATAAAATATACAGTTCCTCAGGTAGACAAAGGAACATCCCTTCACTGCTATTATGTAAAAATGTGTAGAACAAGTGTCACATGCATATTCACCTGTTCTACACATTTTTACATAAGAGCAGTGAAGGGATGTTCTACCACAGCAATAGGCCATTTTCGTAATGTAACCAAATTTAATGCATAGGTCTTTGTGAAGTGCCTCAATACAAACTATTTCATTCACCTGTTAAGAATAATAGTATTTCAATAGACAGAATCCTAACTGCATACATTAGTTGTTGCCACGTTGGACAAACATTATGGCTTGACCTACCTAGCAACACTTAATATATGCAGTTGCATTCTGACTATTGAAATACTACTATTCCTATCAGGTGAAAGAAATAATTTGTATTGAGGCACTTCACAAAGACCTATGCATTAAATTTGGTTACATTAAGAAATGGCCTATTGTTGAGGGTAGAATGAGGAACTGTATATTTTGTCCTCTTGTCTGTCATGTAATTCATAGTGTTACTTCCTGCATACATGTATATCGTCGAGTGCAATCTAAAAGATTTCTGATTGTAGTCAACATGGGCAGTCGAGTACGTTGACACGCATGATCAGTCGGCGTACGTCGTGTTCTCGTCCACTCATTCTAAAAGTCCCTATTGTTTGGAACCACGCACGAACTCTGACAACTTGGCCAGTATGACGTCACACTTCGGTACTCTTTATGGGAGCGGGTGTACTAAGTGTATACACGTTTGTATGCCATTTTGTTGTTGTATATCTGCCTCGATCATTTTGTCCTTAAAGAAGACGATTCTTCATTTTGATATGCTCCATCACTAGAGTCATCCATGTTTCTGGCTTTAATTATATTATAATTCATATGCACCTAATACTTATAATGATTTGTTGTTATCGTGACCATCATCCTCGTTACATCATCATCATCATTATCAACATCATCTTCATCATACACATCATTAATATCATCATCATCAATATCATCATCATAACCATCATCATCACCACCACCACCACCATATTCTACTTGTATTGGTGAGAAAAAGTATGGGCTTCCTCTACCTAAGTAACTCAAACACACTGGTAAAGACTTTCGAAAAATCAACTCAACGGCAATTTCATCATTCCGGTATATATTATATATCCCAAATAAATATTTGTTTGAATAGGTAATACGTCACTGCAGTTTTCGTGCATTTTAACAGGTGATAGGCAATACTATCCGATAGCCCTGGGGTGATTTTTCAAATGTCTTTGCGAGCGTATTCAAATCTTGGAGCGATAACGCAAATAAATGGGTAATGAAAAAAATAAAAACTAAGACTATATTAATTCGGTGTGTTTGAAGAACAATTTATTATCCGATTCCAAATATGAAACCGGTGAGCTATTTATATATATTTACACAAGTGTACAAAAAGCCATTTACAGATACAGCACTCATCGCTGTGAAATATATTCATTATTTTACAAGCAATAACATTATGTATAGTTTGATTTTACCAGGTCTATACACCTAGTAAACTTAGGACAGCATAAAGCTATACAAACTAACATTAAAGTACATTTATTTTCAATTTCTTAAAAGCACAAATAAATAAGTCGCATCTGAACACATTTGAATACAGATGCCTGCTTTATAACACTGGCTCAAAAGCTTTTGTGTATTTTAGCATTTCTAAGGGTATGATGTCCACATTCAGTATAAAATCCCTCTTTGTTCCATCCTGAATAAAATTTAGGTGATTAAAAACCAAACTTCTGAAATTGTCCTGTAAAGATTTCTGGTTAAAATTTCATGAACTGGAATGTGATTTACAAAATAAGGAGAAGGCATGTACAAATTACAATTGCTTATTCATATGGAACTTTTAGAATTTATGCAACACATTGATACCATCACCATATTTTACTGCACTTAAGAAGATGCTCTTACATCTAGAAGTCAAAGCTTTAGCATCGAATCTCATGCACGAATCGCAATAGTCACTGACATTATAAATACTATGTGAAGTCCATTTACGACTTTCCAGTCGAGCCACAAGGTCAGCTTAAATCGATGTAAATTCTGCTATCAGCACTGTGCTTCCTAGGGTACTGATATTGGTCCTGTTTTGGTCCCGGCCATAAAGCCGAATAGTTTGGATCATGCACCACCATGTCCGCGTTTTGATAAATATGTGTTTTCCTTCCCGCTGCCTTGTTCTTCAAAGCTGCTAAAGGTCCGGGCAGTTTTACTGTCGACTTCGACACCGCTGAGTTTTTCGACGCCGGTGATCGAGCCACCGTAGGGGGCGCCTCATCTTTGTGACCATCGACTTTGGATGATACCTTTAGAGCATGAGGCGATCGAGGAACCTGGGGAGCTTTCGCATTTACAGCGGCCAGTCTTATCTGACGTATTCTGATACTGTCCGGGTCGGCAGCACTGTTATCTGTTATGACGTACCTCGCACTGTCGTAGCTACTAGCTGTGCTGAGTGTGTCTTCGCTGTCACTAAAGTAGCTTGACGCACCGCGACTTTCATCTACGCGCTCGTAGCTACGGTGACGTCGAGCATGCGATATATGTGCAGGACTCGGTGGTTTCGACGACAGTCGCCGCCTTCCCGATAAAGTGAGAATCGCCTTGCGTCTTCCAGACAGGAGAACCCGAGGAAGCCATCTCCTGTACCACAAGAAGAAAATGATGGCTATCAATGACACTGTAAAGAGGAACGTCAGCAAGACGGCAGCAACAATGTCTCCAGAACCCATTTTATTGGAACACTGCGGAGTTCTGGAGTCCGGTGACCCGTCGGACGGCTTGTCCGCATCACCGCCGATAATGATCGTTGGGTTCAGCTGCGTGCTGGTGTGATTGAAGTATGGATATTGGTGTGGTTGACGGCCACCAGTGTGGTGAACCCCAGGCCAAGTTTGTCCATTATTTATGGTCGAGTCTGGAATAGTTGTGGAGACATACGGGTCTCCATTTGTTGGGATCTCTTGTGTATTCGTGGTAATATGCGGTGACATGGGATTGTGCGTCGATGGTTTCCTGGGAGGATGTATCTTCGAGATTGTCGAGTTGGTGACCGGTGTTTGAGGAGGTAGTTGAGGAGCAGGTTGCACCACCAAACGGACAGCACCTTGCACCTGTCCTGCAGGATTACCCATGATACAGGAGTACTGACCTTGATCAGCCTGCGTGGCGTAAGCTATCAACATCATCCCATCGTCGGTTACCCTCATCCTTCGGTTCAGACGCTGAGCACCAGCCGGTCTTAACCGCAAACCGTTCGGCGCTACCCAGGTAACTTTCGGAGCTGGGAATCCCGAACTGGCACAAGCGAGGGTCACGTTCCCGCCATACTGCGTTGAGATCATTCGCGTAAATGGACGCAACGCTGGAGCATGGCACTGAAGATCAGAAGACTGAATGGCCGTTAAACGAGTACCACGCAACTGGCGTGGCTCTATCGCGTTACATGTAGGAATTTCGTTGGGGTGGTACGGAGTTGGATGAGCAGGGGAGAGGAAATACTGACGTAATCGCTGGACCCGACAGTCACATTGAATAGGGTTCCCAACCAGTAAAATTCGCTTCAGCATGGGCATGGACTGCATTGTCTGTGGTGCAAAGGTATCCAGCCGATTCGAACGGAGATTGAGTGTATTTAACATACGAAGGTTGGGCATGGGTGGAAATGCTGTTATCTGGTTGCCTTCAAGGTTTAAATTGATCAGTTTCGTCATGGATGCAAAATGTTGTGTAGTCAGTCTTCTCAGTTGGTTATTCTGCAGTTGAAGACGTTCAACGTTATACAACGGATGGAAGATATCAATGGCTAAATCTGATATTACATTGAATGAAATATCCAGTTCTGACAGTACACCGAGTCCTCTAAAAGCTCCTGGTTCTATGACTGATATCATGTTATTGTTCAAGATAATGTCCCTCACGCTTCCAAGACTTGAGAAGGAATTGTTCCTGATCGACTTGATGTGCGTGTCAGTAATATCAAGGTCGGTAAGTCGCATCAGACCATGCATACTAGGAATATTGGTGAACCTGTTTCCATCTAAGTCAAGCTCAATCAGGTTCGACAAACCATCAAGGAATGGCATATTGGGGTCCGTGGTCAGTTGATTCTCCTGCAGGTAAAGACGTCTCAGAGACACCATTCGCGAAAAGAGACCCTGAGGAAGTATCGACAGTCGATTTCCGGCTAAATTTAGTTCCATTATATTCGTCAGATCGCGAAACGTCCCAGCAGCCACAGCATTGATGGCATTACCCTGAAGATGTAGCGTTTGCACTGCTCGCAACCCATGAAACGTGTTCGCGGTCAACTGCGTAATGCGGTTGTTCGCCAAGTTCAGCGTCGAGACTCCTCCAAGGCCGTTGAAGGCATTATCCTCTATGCTATAGATGGCGTTGTTGGACATGTCCAGTTGCCTCAGCATTCTGGAACTGGCGAAGCTCTGCCTGGGTACCATCTGCAGTGAGTTCTGTCCCAGCATGAAGACCACAGACCCAGGATAGTTTTGGGGTATGCATGTCAGTTGCCGACTCTCGCAGTCTGTCTTTCCAGTTTCCCTGGTGAAGACACAAGCTGCTGTGCAGGGCCTTTGTGCGTCGACTGTCCTCCATGTCATGACCAGGAAAATCGCGCCAAGAAGAACGCCTCTGCTTCTAAATGCCGCCATCTGGTGATGAATCTGTTGTAGGAAGAAATAAACAAAAGAGGAAATGTTAATATTGAGTATACCAGACGATACAAAATTACGACATTCTTGTAACCACAGTTTCTGACCCTCTTTGCATTTTTGCGCCATCTGAAAAATCTCCAATGAGTTATTTCCTTTACTTGTCTTATCATGACACTATGACTGTGGTTGTTTTGTGAGCAAGCCTGTATGTGAGTCAGTTTAGTAAATAGTCTAGGATGTTAGGTGGTATATGAGAAAGTCACGTTTGAATACCCACAACTAGGCGTTGTGGCGTGCGCCTGTAATCCAGCTGAAAGTGGAAGTTACAAACTGATTCAGCCGAGGACGCAGGTTCGAAGCTGAGTCACGTCTTTCGGATGGTGACGTTTAAAGGTCGGTCCCCAGACCGTAAATAATCATATCTGATTGATACACGTCTGTAAAAACCCAATACACACACACACACACACACACACACAGCTATGACCAACTGAGTCATGCCTGAGGGTGTTTCACAAAGCTCGTAAGTTGAAATTTTCCCTAAGTTGGACTTTACAATTATGGAAAGCCATTAGCATCTATGAAAATATTTTGTAAAAGTTATTTTAAATGGCATAAAATGTTGATTCAAATCATTTATATTTTCTATTATCAAGGAGATTTCATGTTCTTGATGTGGATTCATAAAAAGTCTAACATACTTGAATTTTCACTTTTGAATATATTTTATTTTGAGGCGTCAAATGGTCCAACTTAGAGTTAAGTTCGAATTATGATCTTTGTGAAACACCCCCCTGTGAACAAACCCTCAAATCATTTGATATTATGAATTTCCTAAAGAATAAACTTAAAAATTCTTATTTTAGTAGTTGAAAACAATTTTTAAAAGATGAAAACTATGAGAATGATGCAATTAATACAACCATTTCCCTTTCCTTATGTAGTCAAACTACTGCAAGCATTGTTCTGAAATATCTTGTTCTCTCTCTATCTCTCTCTCTCTCTAACTTCTTTTCCTCTTTCTACCCCGTTTTTCTCTATTTCTTTCACCTCTTTAACATAATTCTTGATACTATCTTGTTCAAACTTCCGGGCTAAACAAACTAGTTTATACATGTACGCAGATATTTACTTCAGACTGCTGACATATTTTCCAGGTGTTCGAAAGTTTTTTCTAAAAATAATCCGATAGGTTTTTTTTTTCGGACATTTTTACAACTCAAACATGTATCGAATTTCCCCAGAGAGATCTGGGATTGGCAAGATATGAGGCGAATTTCATGTTCTCTCGATTTTGCGATGAGTAGTTCGACTGTAAAGTCACGAACATGCAGTTGACATTAATCAAATCATGGATTTCATGAAACCCTATTTTACGTGTCTCTAATGGGAAAAACAGTTTTTCAGGTTAAACATCAATTAAATGAGACTTTTCTTGCTCTGTATTTCTGATCCTGTCAGTCTGAAGAATCTTTTTCCGAAGACTGTTTGAAATCGCGTTTAACTATTCGTATGCGGTCTATAAGATTTTTAGGCAATGCAAATTTTCAGAAATAAAAAGGTATGGGCTAGTTATCGAATCACAATGCAAGTTTCTTTTAAGGGCTAACCAAGAACTGGCGTTGATAATTTCACAAGTTAATAAATCCGACTTTGACCTTATCTATGCTTGATTGAGGATCTCTTCAAACTAGTTCACTGTAGAGCGTGAGTGACAATTTTCTAAAGAGAACAGATTGTTCTTTATATAAGTCAGGATTGCATTTTCCATTTCAACGAAAACAAATTATCTACAAACATGGGATAAATGCCATTAGGGCATTTTTTATTAAATAAAAAACGCGTGGAGATAATTTTAAAAAGCTGCAAATGTTGCGAGGCAGGACTCTACAAACGGAAAGCGTTCATTGAGCAAAGAATCTCTGAAACATAACGCAAAAGACAGGTGATTTCGTTTCCATGGCAACACAGATATGATTGGACGCCATGGGAAGGCGGGAAACTGAAAGTTTGAGTTGAACGTTTTGATTAAGCTTCGGGGCCGTGATGATGATGATGATCTGACATGCTAACCCAAATGCTCGTTTCATCACCCAGAGTAGGAGCTAATCTTCGAGATATCAGGAGGTCAGTTTAAAACGGCCCCTCTTTGGCCTAATTCGATCAGTCTACTGCGATTGACAGGCCTCCATGGATGTAGGTATCTCTGAATAAGGTCGCACAGGTCATTTGTGTTGGTTTGATAGTTTTTAATCTTTTTAAAATATTATTTTAACATGACAGTGTATGCTTGTAACCAGGGGACTGACAGGGCTTGGAAGTGGGGATCAATGCCTTACCAAAGGACACTACCGCATCGACTTGGAATCGAACCCAGGACCTCCAGGTTACAAGACCACTGCTCTACCACAGAGCCATCACGATTCCACAGAGCTTCCTTTTAAGCATATACTTTTCTTTCCAACCGATAGCGCTGAGCTGCAGATTACCTCATACATTGTATTAAGGTTATGGTTAGGATTAGGGTTCAGGTTGGGATCAGGGATTAGGATCACGGTTACGCAGTGGCGCAGTGCAAGTCAACACATTAAACCGGGGCAATGGAGAGATGGGGGGGGGGGGCAGTATAGCTTGGAAAATCAAATGCGAATTTACAAGGCTACTATTATAGGGGTCGCGGAAGGAGATCCAGTCATCTTCTTTTATCGTACCTTTCCCCTTCTCCCTTTCACTTTCTCTTAGGGCATTTGAACACATAGGATTAAGGAAGTAGCCATAGATTAAACCAGATTAACTACTCATTCGAAAGTATCTAAACACGTTTCCATGCAAGTTCTCCTAATCGGTAGCCTTCAATTAATTATCATCGAGAGATGAACGTGACATTAATTGATTACGTAACAGAAGGATGTCCTATTTTACACCCGCGCAGCAAGATACGGAGGAAGACTGAAATTAGAACGTCTAAAGTAATAAACACCGACCCCCGAAAACTTTCCCCGACCTTAATGGGAAGATAAATTTACTGATATGCCTACTTCGTGCTACTTCGTTACTTGAGGCCTAAGTTTGTATGGTAGACGGATAAGATTAGTGCATGACGGTACGATAAATACAACCAGGCACAGTTCTAAAATAATATATATATAGCCGCTACCGGTTACAACCTAGTCGACGATACGGTTGAGGTGTGGACAAATGGGAAATTACGAATTTTCTCATTCTTTCTCATTATGTGTGGGATAAGATCATAAGCGCAATTTCACATGATAAAGCATTACTCAGTGAATGCTCAATATTACAAAAAAAAATTAGAAGTCTTTTAAAACTCGTGACCAAATAAATTCCTACTGATGTGTGTAGTCCAATATGTTAATCTAATTTAGCTTTGGTCAATTATTATGCAATGACGCTGCAGTGAGAAACTAAGAAAGGGGTGTTCCTTGTTCCTTACGAACTCCCTTGGAAGCAGCAATGGGGTTTTCCCCAAACAGTTGCCTAACTTCCGTTTTGAAATATCTCAGGAAACACATTAGTTAGGCACCCAACCCTTTTGTCCTCAAGTGTAAAACACAGAAGCAATGTCGTATGCATAGAGAACAGGTAACTCTACAAATACTCTGAATCGGTAGTATTCTTCTTTCGCTTAAATAACATACTACATTCTTACAGCAAACTGAACAAATGATAGCTGTCATCCTATGCTACTTTTTGCAACTAACTGTTGAACCGTTGGGTTCTTTATTTAGGTGTAAAGAACATATGACCTTCTAACAGCCAACCGTATAGATCACGGTAGCCATCCTATGCTCTTTACAAATTAAGAGTATGCGACCTTTCCGCAGTTCACTACATAAATCCTGTTAAACAATCATATCCTTCTTACGCGTGTAGATACGCCATTCTTACAGCCCACCGTTCATATCGTTGTTACAGTCCTACGCCTCTTATACGTGAAGAACAAACGACCTTTTTGCAATTCACTGTCAAATCGTCGTATTCAATTTACGCGTCAAGAACATAATTTTACGATTTTGTGTGCATTCACTCTACATAGGCCTATAATGATAGACAATCGTATGCTTTAACAACTTATGAACATATGACCTTCTTGCAGCACACTATCAAAATCATGTTAATTATGTTTTACCGGTTAATTGCAGGTACACGCTTGGGGGGATCTCGGATGATTAGTGTACCGCAACTGATACCACCGAACGAATTTAATGGATTAACGAACGACAGGTAGATCCAACAGGGGTAAAAGGATGTTACTCTATTACCCCTTGATCACTCCAGGGGTGCAGTTATACCCCCTTCCTCTAGTCTGGTTAAATTCGAAGACAAGAAGAAGGGGTTTTAAAGCTTTCTACAAGCAGAACGATATGTCAATGCGGCCGTTGAGAGGTATGGGGCAAACAAGAGAAGTTAGTGTTGTCTATGATGCTATTTATTTTTTGGCATTCTTCTTAAACAGGTATAGGCAAAGACACACTTTGAGAAAAGTCCGATATCTTTGAGTTCTAGCGCAGTAGAAATATACATTTCATGCTAGATAGTTTCGGCACACTATAAATGTATTATTATTAGTTCTCGTTATACTGGAATTGAGCGGGAAAAATGCTTCAAGTGTCCACATAATTATCTTGTTATCAGATTATTTTGGGCAGATGGAATACTTACATTTATTCAAAATTAGAAAAGGAAATAATAATAAACGGTGAATAATCTCAACCTAAGGGTACTAGGAGTCACGCACATTATTTGGTGTAAAGAAAAGAATGTTAAAGAACAAGACGTGTTTTAAACGAGAACTTCCCTGTTCTGCTGGAAATAATTCATCGTAATACCTCATTAGGAATCAATTGATATCCTTGAGAACACAAAGTGCTAATTTTCACAACCAATTCGACACTGGCCTTGCTTCCTATCTAGTATATTACGAAGCCATTTTAATCACACGTTTTTTTAATTACTGCTAATTGCCAAAGGGAATATAGGAAGTATTGTGTTACTCGGTATTAGCAACAAACTATTAACACAACGAGATCGTCCAGGTACTCCGGGGAGGTGGCAGTGGTGCTTTTCTCTTTTCTTTTTAAGGGGAGGGGGAGGGGGAGGGGCACCTGCAAACTATCAAACTATCTACAGTAACATTTTGTATTATTTACAGTATAACAGTTAAAAGGAAAAATTGTAACATGAGGGCATTTATGTCTCTAACATGCTTTTTCGATAGTTTTGTTCCCCCGATGATTGGGTAATTTCTTTGGTTTGATACTTTGTCGAAATATGATCATTTTTTGGACAAAGAGCCAACAACCCATTTTTCATTACTATTTATATCACACTCTAATTTAAATGATCCAGACTGAGAGTTATATAATCCACACATTGATAAAATCATATAAACTACAATAATTGATAAAGGATTTGTTTTCACAATTTTCACCATCTTACGCTCCATTCCGAATGATCCTAACTGATAACTTTTATAAACCTCCAATTATTAATCATATAAAATACAAAATTAATGTCTATAACGGATTAGTACTAATCCATTCTCAACCAGAACTTATCACTCATTTATCCTTAAAACAGCCACAATGGCCTCTTCGGTATTCAGTTGTCTTATAGTTCTAACTTCTGTCTCCCATTGCAACCGGTCATGAACTTTTTTTCCTTAAATACAGTAAAGAAAAAGTTTATGATCCACTTCATATGTCTGCCAAATAAAAGGAGACATGAGGTCTTACTAACTAATCCCGGTAAAATCCGGCGATTGCCCTTGTAGGGGAAAAAGATTAAGATGCCCCCCTCCTAAACGCCGGATGGTTTAAGTCTAAAGGTTGTCTGTAGGAATTTCTATGAGCAGCAATAACAGGATTAGTGGTAGATATACACGTAGGTCAGTCACGGTCATGGGAAACCAATAAATAGTCGGAATAAATTGTCTCATGATTTTGTTTGGGAGCAAAAATGATACAGCTCAGATGCACTCACAAGTGATTTTAAAACCATATATATATATACCATAAGAAGTGGCAGTATTATGTTGTAACTTACAGTGTATTGGAATTTATCATTTTCGTCTTCCTACTTATATTAACCCCCCTAAAATGGAATGTGGCCATGTTTCGCACCTGTTTTTGCAAAATCATATAATACGCTCTTACAAGGTACGTAAAATCACAAATGAGGTTACAATTTAATTTTATTTACCCATACAATCTTTCGGAAACGCAATAATATTCGATGTGAATTTAAGATTGACGAACATGCCGTATACATGAAAAAAGTTTACCCCCCTTCCATAACCTATAGAACATTCTGATGACATTCTAGTTCCAAAATACCAGCTGTTTGTGGTGCATGTCCGCACTCGCGAAAGGGAAAACCCCATTCATCTACGGACAAACGATAACTCACGAACTCATTGACGAGAGAAAGATGTTGTCGCCACTAAACAAAATTAAGGCCTTTTCAAGACTGCTTCAGACTCTTCCTAGTGATTAACATTTTTCAATTTGCCATTTTTTTGCATTCTGGAGTTTTCAAACATTATTACATGTTTAGCGTACTAACAACTTTACACACTTGGTTTTGCAGGTTATGAATATATATATTTTTGTCGACGATACATGTAAACGAACAAGGCAGAGTGATTTTGTTAACGTCATTATAAAACTAAACCATTTTGCAGCAACAATCATGGAGTGACTTTCAAACATTTTTTTAATCATAATCTCTCATACTCATCTTTTATTAACGTTCACATTTTATAGGTTAATTATATTTTTGGTTTTCATAACAAAGGAATATCACTGAAAATATAACGGGAAAACTGTAACCAATACAGTGTACATGAATGTAAAAAAACGCATATGAGAGGAAATCAAATTCGGCAATGCTAATCGATATTCAAAGACTGGATAGGAACATTTGGGATGAATTAATAATGGAATGAAACCTTTCATAAAATATACAACGCAATTATGACATCTATATATATGACATCTATAACATCAACACAGACTACTACATCGGATTCATAACCATTAAAAGACATTTAAAGTACAACAATGTGACAACCGGCTGTGTTAAAAATAATTTCGCGCTCCAGATTACACGTTTGCACGTCGAAGTTGAAATGAGGAGGAAAGAAAGGGATAAAATAATAGAGGGGAATCTTTTAACGCGGGAAATGTCTGGCGCCATTTGCAGACGATATCTTAAATTTTGACTTACGCAAAAATCCACTAGGTTTTAGCAATTAACCCATTTTCAGGATATTCTATTGGTATTCAAGGATAATATATGTAGGCCTATAAGACTGAAAAGATCATCAATTGGCAGATAAATCTCTCCATTAGTTATTTACTGTTTCGTCAAGTTGTAAAAACACGTGATAACAGTTTGTAAACGTGTTGCATAAGCATTTTTTTTTACTGTCAAGCCGGGTCATGAAAGAATCGTGAAACTTGATTAAGATGTGAACAAACAAAAATCCCATTCGACAAAAATATAGAAGTGCTGTTTTATCAAGTCTTTAGGAAGTTCATACTGAGGACATGTGATCTTGTTCCGTTTTTGATGAAGTAGTTTTGACTTCCATGTTTATTTTTGGTAAATAATGAATCTGAATTAGAATGAGTCACTTTGGCATGATAAAGTAACATAAAACGTTGATGTTTACAAAATAAAGATTAACATGTAATGGGCAGTACATTAATAGCAATGATTATTCATATTCCGTTTGACAATTGACCAAAAACATTTGGTTCTGATGAGGGGGTACAGATGGGAGATGTATAAGTATAGGAGAGGTTAACGATGACTGAAATAGATTGTGGTTGATTACTGATCTAAATATTCTGTCCATCACCAGATTACAGTTTTACAATTGTTAATCAAAACCACCCTGCTAAATCCAACTCGCTAAATCCTCCTCATCACTTTCGAGCACTGTTAAGTTGTCATTCTAAAAATGTTTATAGTCATGACATACATGTATACAAAATTTAATGTGGATTAATGACTAGCCAAAATACACAACGTTTGGCAAGGCAGAAAAATAGGGGGTGCATTTTGTAACTTTATATTGAATTTATTGAATTTATCCAAGAACTACAAATAGTGACAAGTCGTGAGTTATAAATGGACATAATTTTATCCGTATTTCTCGTTTAATGTCGATTTCCATTGGAAATTAGCAAACCCTTCCCTCCCCTCTCTCTCTCCCTCTCGCTCTCTCTCTCTCTCTCCCTCCCTCTCTCTCTCTCTCTCTCTCTCTACTTCAATCTTCTCACAAATTTCTGCCTCCGAAGAAAGTACTTTTGGAGGATCCTTAACAGTTGTTTCTCAAATCCAGAACACCAGTTCTGATCTTTCAGTTCTGTGTGACATGTTTAAGAGTTTGATACACTGTATCATGTAAATGGGTCACTCCACACGGGTGTGGTCAAAACATATAATAATCTCTCTATTTATAATCAAATGCCTCAAATATCTGTCAAAATTAAAACTGGAGTGATTCTCGGTTGCGGCTTATACACTGACACGTTTCACGGATTATAGGCAACATGGAATGGATCTATGTCATCATTAACAGCTTTGTTTTCTCCGACAGTACATTTATGTCAAGCCAGCTAAATCCATACACCCAGAAATGTTGCCAATTAAACAATCTATTAATATCTATTAATATGTAAAAGAAAATGTATAATAACTGAAGCAACACCTTGAAATAAAACAAGACAGTCCCATATATTGTAATAAACAACCCAAAATATATTATTTGAGTTTGAATTAAGGACGAATGCTTGCCCAAAGCCCCATTATTTTCTGTATATCAATGATTTGTCTTCTTCGGCAATACGGTATCCCTGTTATAATCAATAGTATGATAGATACAAATTTGGTAAACTTAATATTTGTCTAAAAAGATAACTCAAGACTAAGTTTGGAAGTGTGTACTGCAACGTTTCTGTCATTCCCCCTCAACTTTGCCTTGAAATCGTCACATTATGATTTAGAACAATGAAGTGAATTAAGTCGCTATAAAATCATTCCAAATAAAACTGTCAAATGACTCTTTCAAAAATATAATATAACTTTAGCTTGATAATTTCGTACAATGATCTTATCTGCACCTATTAAATGTGAATATGGTAAATAAGGCTTAACATCTCAATTGCAGAGGCGTTCTTGCCATGAAACGTTGTTATTTGTAAGCTAGCGAAACTAATGGAAGGAAGGAGGAGGTCTTCTCGACACTTAACCACGATAAGAGCTCCTAAAAATAGACGTAAGGAAGATGGAGGATCCTATTATTTTCACCATGACTCAGGCTCATGCAAACACCTCTGTCTTTAATTACAGTTTCTTCTCCTCCTGCTCATAAACATCCTCCGGACAGTATTAAGCTTCAACTTCTTGCCCCAGCGTATGGGGGCCCGCACTAACCGACACGGCCAGGCTGCGAACCCCCGCGTGATAAAGATTATTATTTAAATCAGGATTGGACACTCCAAGCCGGTCGGGCCTCAAAAAGCGTGGGTTAATGTTATGTCGAAAGGGGCTCCCTTTTCGAAGAAAAAACGGATGGGGATGGAGCATGGACGTTGCTGATATTTCCAATAGAACTGTTATCAATTAGCATTAATAGTTTGAACTATGCGTCACACTTTTAAGTAAACATCAACACATTCACGTATTTATTAGAATCTAAACAACACTACATTTTGTAAAAACGCGAATGCCGGTTCCAATTTACCCAATGCCTTCCTTAATGCCGTTTCATGTCCTTCGTGTCATTAGTAGCATACATGAACGAATTCGCTGTTTATAAAAGATATAACAGATTAAATACATCTTGTAAAAACATGCACGCCGTTTCTAATTTGCCAAAGTGCGATGCCTGGCTTAATTCCTGTCGTTTACAAAATCCGTCTTTTCTAATTTCCCGTCTTTCATACATTGAGAGGTCTACAAATCTCCTCTCCTTGCTCCTTATTTACTAGGTAAAATATTATCAGCGTGCGGGAAAAGATTATTACATTTTTTTTTGTTTTGGGGTTTTGTCATAATTTTGACTCCTCTTCGACCTTGGGGATGATGTGAAGATCGTTAATCCCGGAAAAGAGCGCGTTGCGTTTTCTTTCCTCCGTGTGGGGCAGATGTAATCGAGAAGAATTGTTAAGACGCAAGACAACTGCTAATTTTGCAAAGAAGACGGTAGAGAACGGGAGATACCGTGAAAGAGAGTCACGAGAGAAAGGGAGAAAGAGAGGGAGAGGGAGAGAGAAAGAGGAGGGGAGGACGAGGAGCAGAGAAGGGATGACATACAAGAAACAGGCCAATGAAAGAGCAGATAAATGAATAAAGGGACATAATCAAAGAAGGATGCGAAGTCGAAAATAAAGGTAGAGAACGAGGGAAAATATATACAGTAGTTTAATAAGAGTTACTAAGAGAGAGAGAGAGAGAGAGAGAGAGATAGATAGATAGAGAGGGAGAGATTGAGAGAGAAAAAAAGAGAAGTGGGGCAGACACACTATAAGACAAAATATGAATAGAGGGGGAGAATCACAGAAGAAGGTGTACCTAATGAAATATAAGCGAAATATGGGAATGACACAATAAGCTTTTACCTGGCTAAATATTCATTGCTACAGAGGAATAGCTTTTAAACCCCAAAATGACAACAAGAAGGAATATATCAGTGCAACAAAACGGTATATAGCATCTGAAATTACAGCCGTGCCGTACAATGTAAACGACACTGCAATTCTGTTCGACAGGGAGTTCATTGAGAGTTTGAAAAGTGAAAGAAAACGCTCTTTTCTTTCGGAAGTTTGCATTATCCCGCTGTAACAGCATCAACCAACGAGAGCTTCTGCAGGGGTGTAGAAAAACTGACGGATATTGGAGTATACAGAATTACTCTGGGTAGGTTAAGAGAAACATAAGACTGAGCTAATTTGATTCTAATGACTGGAGATGTTCACTATCAAAGAACAGGTGAAATAAACGGGTCTTCCCCATTGAACTAGGACTGTGAAGCGACCTTTCCACGCCCATCTCATCTCTCGTTCTTCCTCACTTTTCTTTCCTAACTCCTTCTATGTTTTGGATTCATTTTTTTTTTATTGTACATATTTAATGTGAATGCAGGGCTCTCTGGGAGAGCAGGTCCAGAAATGGATTTGAAATGAGACCACCCTTTTCAAATAAAACTTTAATAAGTAAATAAATAATAAATAAATAAATAATATCTCTTACATTCTTCCTTTAAATAGGTCTACCACTTTCCATTTTCTCTCTCTTCCATACTTCTCTCGCTCCTTTTCTTTACTATTTCCCCTCTCAGCTCTTCTTGCTCTCACAAAGTTGAAGAAATATGAAAACGTTCAAGCCTACTTTTAAATTCATTTTGCCTAATATACTTTAAATTGAAAAACTGTTTCTAGATAGGCCTATATGAGTGACATGGATATTATAATTCAGATGAAAAAACTATTAAATTGCTAAGCATTTCATACGTTTTTGTATAATATATTGTTGTATTCTTGTAATCAATAAAGAAAATTGAGAAAGTAGATTTGTATGCATAATATATATACATAGCACCAACATAAAATCACAGATTGTGTGCATAGTTTCATTAAGAAATGCCAATTTTCTCGCAATAATTAACATTAATTTATAAAACGCATGATAAACTGAAACATTCCCCACTTGTGCTGTATAAAGTATGCATGATGGTTTACGGTTGATGCTAGGTATTTTTTAGAACGGAAGATACAATCCCGAGGATAAAGATGGTTAAAAAGTCCATCATCAGACTACCGAGCTCCAAAAGTAATGTTCAAATATTAGTCATTACTAATTTAAAGCACAAAATACATAAAGTCGATGTTTCTAAAGTGTTTCATAAAAAGAGATTAAGATCCCTGAGATGACGGCGGACACAAGTCCCTGATCAAAGAGTCGAGAATCAGATTTCTCAGCAAAGTTTCACCAGTATATAAACTATGGCGAATTCAAAGTAAGAAATTAATAACAAATACTATAGTTCTACGATCGACGTCATGTATTCCTTATTCCAAACCATTTGAGAGGATAAATCGTTACCAAACGTTAGATCATGAATATGAACGTATTTACCTAAAGCAGTACATTGTTAGTGTGTAAATGTTAAAAGTACATATTCAAGAACAATAGTTAAAAGAGTTGTGTGTTCTACCACACAAATGCACTATCTTCTTCCATAATGTTAAATAATAATCTTCACATACACTTTACCAAAATACACTTTACCTGGCTACCATGATTAAATAATAGTAAATGAAAACAAAAGGTTTAACATGGTTAAAAGAAAGATGAAATGCGTAATTCAAAATTCTAAAATAACGCATCTCCAAAATGGTCTTATATATTCAATGGTATACCATAACACAGTGATTGTCAACAAATATCATTAAGTTCTAATTTTGTAATGCTTACCATGAACAACTCGAAGAATGTAAGTCCGAAATCAAATGAAACGAGGTAAAATGTCCAATTTAGTATTGTCAATAAGGCTGAGGTCTCCAGCTCACATAATAAACCTGTTACAACTCCATTGTGGTGAAGGGTCTAAATGAAGTATTTCCAACTAAGCTGTTGTCTTTAGTCAGTTTGCAACAAAAGTGAATCTAGGGCCGCGTATCATTTGCCTTACTTCCAAAAAAAGATAATTTCTCTTGCCTGTAAGCACGGTAAAATGTTGGTAAGGTAAGTACGCGGGAGATGAGCGATGCGGGGGGCCTAAGCCACGCCCCCAGCAGCTGTGATTGGCTTTTGCTCGTTGGCAGTCGACCAATCAACGGGTGAGTGGCTGTGCCGGTGAAAACTTTCTGCCGATGGAGTGAGTGCGGTATGGTATGCCGTGCGTGAGTTTAAGTGTGTGTGTGGGACAGTGGGAGTGAAAAGTATGGGTAGGTTTACTGTGGGTTCATGGGTAGACTGCTTCGGTCATGTGCAACATACAACTCACGTATATGCAGGAGAGTGAGAGAGAGTGATAAAATGGGTTTACGATCTGAAGTAGATTGCGGCAAGTGACTAATTGATTGGTACCTTGCATGGCTTCAATCGAATTCATGTGGAATCGTTATTTTGGGTTGGGCATTGCAGACACGGAATGTTACAGATTGTTTTTAATATCGTCTTTCGACACGTCTGGTCATCTCATCTTCCATGACCAAAATCCTAGAAGCTGACACTTGCGGCCACAATCTGACACTTGAATGTTTGGTATTTTCAGCGAGTGGTTTTCTTGAAGACTGTCGCCCATAACTCTCTCTCTCTCTCTCTCTTACTCTCTCTCTTTCTCTATCTCTTTCTCTCGCTGCATCCTTCTTCTATCATCTGTCTCTCCTCTTTTTAAATTCTCTCTAAAGGGATTTGTTCTCCTCATTCTTTCTTCATGTGCATCACAAATAAAAATCGATGTAACATGTAGCCTCTCTTCCTTTCTCCCACAAACAATTTACATCCACTTTGGCACCCTTCTCTCTATTCCCGTCTCTCCTCCTTTACACTATTTATATCACTCTCCTTTTCTCACTCTACCTCTCCCTCTCTATCTCTCTCTCTCTCTCTCGCTGCGTCCTTCTTCTGTCAATCTGTCTGTCTTCTTTTTTTATTTTTTCCTAAGGGATGTATTTTCCTCAATATTTTATTTAATAATCTTAAAAAGAAGCGGCTGGTGTTTCATTATAGTTGGGCTGTATATGGATAGTTGATAATGATAGAGAGAAGGGCGGTTAGATTAATGAAATTATGAACCAAATGAGACCATTGTGAGCGGTAGCGAATGTTTCGAATTATGTTTCAGACAAAAGAAAAGATAATTATAGACCTCAAATAATGTGCTCTTCCTCTCTCATCGAACTCGGATAACATGGATCAACATGTTGTAATGTTAACATATGTATGTTAGCCATTTACAAAGCTTCTGACATTAATACAGTAAATTGGCATATCATGTCTGGACAGTATTCGTGTATTCGCGGATTTTAAAGATCAAGGGATCAAGTTATAGTTGTGACGTAACAATATTAGGCGGCATGAAAAAACAATCAAAGATTCAAGATTCAAAACAACTTTAGTTTCCATCTTGTATCAGATTTATATAAAACCAACCTTTGCCTTGGTTTACATTGAGGAAGTTGGAGACATTTCCTTATTAAAAGCACACGGCTTGTAATGGGGTCGTCATAATGATACATGATACATTACACAATAAAATAAAGCATAACGATGCATTATAACCTCACACAAACATACACCCACAAGCACCCTCACATTCATACATACATATTGTAAATACAGATATAATTTATGCCTTAATACATATACACAAAATCATACGCTATCGAATAGTTCAAAGCATGTAAGAGGAAAAAAAGAAAGAAAACGAAACGGTGCGTTGATATAAAGTAGAAACCCAAGGCCATGAAATGACAAAATCCGGCTAATGGCCTACACAAATAATGGTCCCGAAACTTACTGATGAAATAAGTAACTTCGTAGTTTCTCCCGAGAGCCAAAGACATTTAGGCCTATCAAATTTTTCATCAGATTTATAGATAACATAGGTTGTGTTGCTATGGAAACTGAAGTGACCATATTTGATGAATTATGATATTAATCAAACTAATTATGGACAAAATCCCAACAAATTTAAACGATAAGTTCTTCGTCGATAATTTTAGGAAATTAAAACATCCAGAAGAAAAGTTTTATGAACATCATTCCCCACTGTTTCTTTGAAAGTCATTTTATTCGATGATTTGTGAGATTGCACTTTGGTAAGTAACTGTTCATTTTAGTGTGTTTGTTTATTGTTCTTTGTATGTTTTTGTTATTGCTGAATTATACAACCAATTGAAAATGCGGCTGCTGTTTTTCTGTCAAAATCAAGACAGAAAGAGCCAGAGACATGGAGACATAGGGGAATAGTAAGACAGAATATGCGAGAAAGATGAAGAGTGCAAACTAAAGAGAGAAGATGAGTAAAGAAAAAAGAAACATAAAACATAATTTTGTTGGTGAACTCATGGTCTTCCGACTTCAGGGGGAGAGAAGGAAATAAGAATAGAGAAAAAGAGAAAGAAAGAGAGAAAGATGAAGAGTGCAAACTAAAGAGAGAAGATGAGTAAAGAAAAAAGAAACATCAAACATAATTTTGTTGGTGAACTCATGGTCTTCCGACTTCAGGGGGAGAGAAGGAAATAAGAATAGAGAAAAAGAGAAAGAAAGAGAGAAAGAGAATGGGGGAGGGGAAGAGAGAGGGGAAATGGGGGGGGGGGATACAAAAAATCAAACATCAAACAGAATATGGTTTATGGGTGTGGGAGGGGAGGTGAACTCATGGTCTTCCGTCTTCAGTGAGAGAGAAGGAAATAAGAATAGAGAAAAAGAGAAAGAAAGAGAGAAAGAGAATGGGGGAGGGGAAGAGAGAGAGAGAAAAAAAATCAAATATCAAACATAATATTGTGTGTGGGTGTGGGAGGGGGGTAAACTCATGGGTCTTCTGACTTCAATATACCGGAAGTTGAGTACATAATGACCGATACTGAGTGTATGTAGGTACCACACTCCTGTCAAAATCGATTTCATTCTGCTAGCCCCTGTGTTCTTCATCAAGAAAAGCCAGACGATTTCAATGAGTGACTAAAAATCGCTTCCGATACCGACCCACCGACATGTCACAAAAGAGATCCAGGGTAAGCGCGGAAGACGTCGTGGCAGTTGAGCCTTGCACGGCAATCGACGTCCAATGCATCAATAGGTGGGAGCACCGTTGATCTTGTTCGAGCCTTTCTCGGTGCTTACATCTTTCTTAAAAATGTGTTTTTGACAACATTTTCCCTCTTGATGCAGTTGTATCAGATGGTTATCTAGCAATGCTAGAGTCCTAAAGATATTCTAAAATTGCTGATTATGCAGTTAAAAGGAAGAGCTGTCGGTTTAGAATCGTCCAAATTGTAACAAATTTACTCAAACATTGATGAAATCACAAACATTACGAAACCAAGTTTTTCAAGAGTTTTTTTTAACAAACGGGAACGTGATATTCAAATATAAACTCGCTTTACCATTCGAAGGTTATTTGCCCGCTATTATTTCGCTACATAATGACGATTACAAGAAATCAAACCAATTTTGGCAATGTTGCATCAAATTGATTGACGTCATATCGTATAGAACAGTTCGTGCAATTGTCATGCGGTATGTCAAATGATATTAATGTGTCGGAATGAGTCGGATATTTGTAACAAATTTACTTAAACATTGCTGAAATCACAAACATTATGAAACCAAGTATTTCCTGAGCTTTAAAAAGACTATCACAATTAGAAACATGATATTAAAGTGATATCCGAATATAAACTTACTTAACCATTCAAAGGTTATTTACCCGCTATTATTTCGCTACATAATGACGATTACAAGAAATCAAACCAATTTTGGCAATGTTGCATCAAATTGAATGACGTCAAAGATGACGTCATATCGTAAAGAAAAGTTCTGTGTCGGAATGAGTCGGATATTTGTTTCTTAAAAGATGAGAAAAAAGGTTTCCCGTGTTAAAGACAAAGTTGAGTTTTGGGATTGATTCTTTTCTATCTAAACTAGATCACAATCAGACCACTGTACAGTAACAAGTGCTAAAATTTTATGAAAATTTAGCTCTCAGTCAACCAGATGCCACGATTTCAGTAGCTTATATCAGTTATTGTAACTTTTTATTGATATTAAGTTTCATGAAAAACGACTTGATATCAATCTGATGGACCAATCGCAAATCTTTAAAGGTGGATTACATTTTCGAATCATTAAAACTATAACAAATCAACAAAATCTTTGCTGAAAATCGAACAAAGTGTTAAACACTGCACACATAATATATGGATATATGGTACTACAAACCAATCTGACATTACAATTTGGTATAAAGTGTTGCTCTAGTTCTTCGGAGAAATTTTTAGAATATCGGGCATTCAGGAGAAGAAAAAATTCATAAGATATTGCTATTATGATAAAAAGAGAAACCAATCTTAAATTCATTTTTGTTTAAACATCTTTTACCAAAAATCAATTTCCTCTTTAACCCACAATGCAGGAATGTGCAAACACGTGTCAATTTACAGGATGGAATGGAACTGGCAACCTTTGGATTAAAATGACTATGTGTTGAATGTTAGATGACTGGGAAAGATATGAACAAATGCAGAGGCGGGTATTCCAGAAGGGGATCTAGATCAAATGCACTTAAGAATTATTAGAAAACAAATTTAAAGGGAACCTCATACCAAGCAGATATAAAGCAAAAAAAAAAAAAAAAAAAAACTGTAATAAATGAAGAAAAAAAATAATAAGGGGAACCTAAAGCAAAGAAGAAAAAAGTTGATAATGCTATTGTCAAGTATTGATCAAGGACTCAATTGCATATATGAATATTTACCAGTCAGGGCGAAAACCTTATAGAGGAAGGGAGAGGGTAGCTTAATGGTGCCCATTACAAATCAAACTTTACGAATTTCACATTTGAGGGCAGCCCCTTCCCTTTTAGTTCCGCAAGTGAGTCATAACGAATTAAATGTTATAATCCTTCTGATATGTTTTTCATTAAATTATTATGCAAGGGAACTAAATCTCAACAACATTGTCTTATATAATAAAACTACAACAGTTCCCAATTAATGCCTTAGGCTGTTGATTTCCTTATTGACTGTACGGAAGTAATTCGCTGATCAAATGCTCCATGTCCGATCAATTTATTCTTGTAATGAAGATTTCCGTCGTCAGACAAGCGAATTAAACGAAGTAAACAATTTGTCAGTACATCCAGTAATCTTCTGGCATTATTTGTCCTTTAGATCATTAATTTTCTGGTATTAGTGAGGTTTATTCTTCGCACAAGGAATGACTTTGAACGAAGAGTGAATTTTAATCCATATGTTCCTTGCAATTAGACGTATCATAATAATTATGTCAATCAGAATTAATGTATTTTTGATACATTGTCATTATTTAGGGGTAAGGCTCTGTATGGGTTAATGTACATATTTCAGTGTGATAAAAAGAGGTAACACTTTTACGGTTTTGTGTTTTTTATACTTCATTATGATTTATGAGTTGTTTCATTAATCTATCCGCTGACATATCCACTCGACCACGACACCTCCACGTAAACTCAAAATACCTAGAATCAAGTACCTATAGAGGACATATATTCGCTTTTACACGGGCGAGGTTCGCCATCTCTTCTCCAACGCTCTCGAGTCCCTACGTCATCATTTTGATAACATTTGAAGAGTCTTCGCGCCCCAGTTGAGAGCAACGTGTCCCTCGGGCGCACCCTGGGGGTATGCTAGGCCCCCAAGGCTAGAATTGACGCTCTAGCTCATATTGAGGCTAGCAAAAGGCAAAGTCATCCGGGGCCGGTAGCTAAGAAAAAAAAGTTCATTGCCCGAACGTCTAGGGGACTCACTTTTCCTGTCTTTTTTTCTACTGTCGATGATATATCTCTGATATTTTTTATTAAATTTATCAGCTGATTTTTCGAATTTCCAGGCACTAACAAGCAAGTTACATGGAATGGTACTTCTACTGGTAGTATGATATATAAAACTGGCAGTAAAACATCTTCCTGATTTGGGCTCATTATGTTGTTTTAAATGAAAGGAAATTTCATTTCAAAACAAAACAAAATAAAAGTGATGATTATCGCATTTATGATAGAATGATAGAAATGAAATTGGTTGATCGATTGAAAAATAAACTAACTCGAACGGCAAACAGCAAATCCGAATTGCGTTAAATGTACAAAGATTGAGACCTTTACAAAACTAAACAGCCATCTTACTATCATGAGAATCATTGTCTGTGTACGTCCTATACTTGATTTTTTTTAAAAATATTATAGTTGCAGTACAAATATATCAAAATATACTACTTCTACTTCTACTTCTATGACGATACTCAGCAGGATCCATAGGTCAGGATGTAGTGCTAAGGAATAAACTACCTAGTTCTTGGTCTAGATGCTGGGTGGAAGCGCTCCCTTGAAGCCCTCCAGTGAAGTAGCGTCAAGGGTGATCTTTGAAAGTGCATTCCACGCAGTTACTGTCCGGGGGAAAAATGAGTTCTGGTAGAGCTGAGTGCGGGATGGGATAGCCAGCAACTTCTTTGAGTGATACTGTCGTGTGTTGCTGGCAATCATGGGTGCTGTGTAATGGTGTGCATTGATGGCTACTGTGTCGTTTTGGATCTTGTACATGAGATGGAGGCTTGCAGCATTTCTTCTCCTCTCCAGGCTCTCCCATTTCAGATGTTGAATCATGGCCGAGACACTGGCCATACGACGATATCTCTGGAGGGTGAATCTTGCTGCTCGCCTTTGTACTGCCTCGATTTTGGATATATACTTGTTTGTGTGAGGGTTCCAGACCGAGCAACAGTATTCCAGATGAGGTCTAACAAGAGAAGTAGGCTTGTTGGCGGATCTTTTGTGAGGTTTTGAGGTTTTGAGGTTTTTTGAGGTTTTTAGTATACTAAAGTATACTAAAAGGACACGTACCTATTACTTGTCATCTTATGCAATAATATTACCCTCAACGTAAATCTTTCAGTAAACAAAACAATATAATTGTATCAAGATATGACAAATGTCATTCACCTGCATTTTAAGAAGGCATTTTGAGTTTACATTTGTAGATGTGATATACAACTATTACAGAATCATAGAAGCACACATTGTAAAAGTTGGTGCATATTCATTTTTTTCACATTTGCTCAATATCTCTGAAAATGAATAATGATATTAATTTTTGTAAAAAAAAAGAAAAACTACTTTGATATATGGGACTACATAAACAAGTGAGCTTAATTTGTTGTCTAAAGATTTAAGATATTTCTAGTTTATTTCGGTATATGGTGGCATTTAAGAAGCAACAATAGCCTACGAATAACAAGAAAAGAACAAGAAAAAACTCATAACTAGTTTTCACCTTTAAATGGATCGATTAACTCAGCTCATGCTGCATTCATAATTATAAACCTTTTAGTCATACATGATGGATCCCATTACTTTTACAAGCCAATCGCCTGTCTGATTATCAAGATATCTATGATTAGAATTAGACATTCCAGAATTCGTTTTTTATAACGGTTTTTATAACACTACAGTCTAATGGGGAAATGAGTATGGTAAAACCGGTCACTCAAAGATTTTTACTTTTTTGAGGCACTTCATGATCATTTTGAAGCGCATTTTTTAGGGCTTTAATATAACACCATATCACAGACACTGATAACACGTAGGACCATGCATCTCATATTTAACATTGTTAAACGATACCTTTAACAGGACTTGACCTTCTCAAAAGGTCCTTGTTCCTGAACCCGTCCAGGGTCTGGCTTCTAACGTCAGTATGTCCTTGTAAAACGGTTACATGAAAAGTCATGTTGAATGACAAAATGCTTTCTCATGTACCTGATACATGTCTCATCAAGTTGCCCTTCAGATTTTGACTGAACAAAAAAAAATCAGTCCATTTTTGAGGTTGCGGTATTTTAGTCGTGATAACAGTATGGGATTTATACGAAGTGACTCCTCTTTATATTGTAGAATTCTATAAATGCATAATTAAAAGTGGAAATTTTTAGGAATTTCACTCTTTCACTACTGAACCTTGATACCTTTCACGGATATTTTAAATTATATAAGACAAATGAATAGTTCATACTTTTACGAACATGTGAAAAGGATATAGAGTACATCGAACTCTTCACGTGCATGTATGTTAGTTCATTTTAAAGTATAAAGTCATTGGATTGGGGTTAACTCGTGCAACTATTCATCAAAGAAAGTCCTCTCCTGAGATACTGAGATACGAAAACAAAGTCGTTTCTTTGTATTTCAAAATGAGACAACATCATTATTCCTTAGTGAACAAGAATGATCTGAAAAGCCATGCCATGAAATCCAACAGCCTCTAAAGTCTAAACCCTTTCGATACTATAGAAAGAAGAAAAACAACACATGTAGTCAAGGTATAGCTGTTCTTTCCCTCGACTCTCAGTGCAAGGGTTGAAGGAACCTAGACTGACACCAACGTCGTTTGGCAAGACGTAATCTACGTTAGCTATAATCTACCCTGGTGTAAATGGGTACCTGGCAATTGCTAGGGTAATTGCAGGGCCCTCAGGAAGAGAAGTATGGATACTGATGTGGCTACCCTGGGTAAATAAGACCAAATTATTAGATTACTAGTATTGTATTATCATGTACCACACCGGGTTTCGTGTCAGGAAAGGGATAACTTGTCGGGAATTGCTCCTAGCTGAAGCTTGTGACACCTGCCTTCCTCTGCGAGACATATGAGGTGTGAGACAAAAACATTACACCATTTTGAACAGGTGGGAGCATGGTTTAAAAATGTTTCCTTATTCTTGTTCTGCGAAACATATCATGTTACAGGAGGTGCGAGACAAAAACATTACACCATTTTGAACAGGTGGGAGCATGGTTTAACAATATTTCCTTATTCTTCCTCTGCGAGACATATTATGTTACATGAGGTGTGAGACAAAAACATTACACCATTTTGAACAGGTGGGAGCATGGTTTAAAAATGTTTCCTTATTCTTGTTCTGCGAAACATATCATGTTACAGGAGGTGCGAGACAAAAACATTACACCATTTTGAACAGGTGGGAGCATGGTTTAACAATATTTCCTTATTCTTCCTCTGCGAGACATATTATGTTACATGAGGTGCGATACATAAACATTATACCATTTTCAACAGATGGGAGCATGGTTTAACAATATTTTCTTATTTCTCGATGTATCTGGCCGTGTTAGAATCAAGCCGGATGAGGTGAGGTGCGAAACAAAATCCTTACACCACTTTGAATAGATGGAAACATTGTTTAACGAAATTCTCCCATCTCTCAAATTACCTTGCTAGAATTGTCTATAAATATAAGCAGGTGCCAAAGTATCATTATATGAAAATTGAAAAAAGAACGAGAATGATAAGTTTCAGTGAGCCCTGATAAGACAATGAAATTGGGGTTTTCCGGAAATAGAAACGATTCGTGATCTTTACACGTGATCCTCTTTTCAAACCCTAATAAATTCGATACAGTAGAAAAATCATGATTTAGAAGATCCACCCTTACGTGCTCCCCCTCTCCCCCACTCTCTCTCTCTCTCTCTCTCTCTCTCTCTCTCCCTCTCTTACTAACTCTCTCTATCTCACTGTATCTCTCCCTCTCTCTCTCTCTCTCTCTCTTTCTCTCTCTCTCTCTTTCTCTCTCTCTCTCTAACTTTCCATACCCTTGAAAGATATCGAAGCAACTCCTGAACTTCCTCCCGCTCTTCCCTTATCCCCACCTGTGTATTATTCTTCAGGTTGTTCGAGCAGTAATTCAACTTGGTCTATTGGGGGAAACGAAAAACAAATGAGCTTAATTCAGAATCAGACGTGTTGATGAACGAATTAAATGCACACCAATACGTGTAATGATATGATCAATCTCGTCTGGCAGATATCAGTGTTACTCTTTCTATCCCATTATGGGTGAGTAACGGATATAGTGTAACATATACTAGGACACTTATAAACATATACATTCACGTTCTTCAATTAATGTAAATTGTCTGAATGATTAAAACTCCCTGCATTGTTTCACTGTATAATGTTACCCTGTGTACAATTTAAACAAAAATTAAAAAGTGATAGATGGTATGTAAAATTATTACATTTGCATTTAATAAAAAAATACCAAACATATCAAAGAGATCGGTGAATCAAATTTGACACTTAGATACACCAAGATATGTTCAACTCTTAGAAGCGTAGGAACCTCTCTCGAACGTAGACAGTTTAACATGCGTTCAAATTAGTCAACCAATACATCCCAATCTGAAAACTTTGTACACTTATACACGAATATTGAAAATAAGTCATATCATTTCTTCCTGAAAAGTTTAACGCGTCTTCAAATATAACTAATCCACTTATCAAAACAGATAGTAGATAGAAAAAGGTCGTTTGTAATAGTACTTCAACCACTACGCCCCATCCTGAAACTGAGTAGTCAAACATCAACAACGAAAATAAAAGATATAGAAGTCATACTATTGCTTCCTGAAATAGTCAACGCTTTTTCATATGCAGCCAATCTGCCGATTAAAAGATGAGAGTAAATATAAGAAAAGGTCGTCGCCCACTGTAATAAATGATTTCCTATAGCCCTACGGCATAAGCTAAGGATAGGATATTCAATCCTATTAGCAGCCTTTTCACACACAGCTAAATTTCTATAAACATGACTAGTATAAACGTGTTTCGAACGTGTTTAAACTAATCACGAGCCTTTCACACACAGAAATTTCGGTGCGATCGTTAATCGTTTCGTGATTAACTACTGCTCGTAAAATGCGCAGTAGTGCCATTGCGCATTGAAGGTCATGTCATATCAATCAAAGCGCACGCTCCATCCAGTTTAAACACGTTTAAACACGAATAACCTTTCACACACAAAATGTCAAGCTCACTAGATACGAACTTCGTATCTGCAGCCTGCTTTTAGGGGCGTATGGATCGCGACTTCGTATCTATCCCAACATCGTATAAACGATGTTCACACTGGGAAATTTTGTCTATAAACATGTTTAAAACTTTACGATGATTCTAATCATCTCTAGATACGATGAATTTTAGCTGTGTGTGAAAAGGCTGTACATAATATGGAACGGAATGACATATTCAAAGTTCGACAGCAAGTGATCTACTGTTGAAATACGGGCGAGTATTTTTGTTTTTGAAGGAAATACCCTATATTAAGAGTGGCGATGCTCTCTTGATATTGTACTATTTTTCTCGAGCTACCGATCATGAACTCTCTGAGGAAGATATATTCTGTATTAATTCCCTTCTCTACTTCTGTATATGTACTTTAAAGGGTATTCACCTTGTGTGATAAATCGAACATGTCTTTTTTAAAACCCGCCAAGTTGTCCATACACTTTATGCCAGTGGCTTTAACATATATTAAATCATTGATATCGGCTGATTTTGTTGATCCTGCTAAATTTTGTTCTCAAATTTGGATCTCTTCTTTCATTTGTCATGTTTTTGTGTAGACAATTTAGGAAAACATTCAGACAGAAATATTTCAAAAAGGAGTTGAGCCAATGAACATGCATCATAATTCTCAGAATAAAACCTTTTTCTTGATGTTAAATGTATTTCTCTTATTATTTGTTTGTTCCTAGAAAAATTAAAGGTATACCTAATAGAAAATTTGAAAATAAAGATATTTCTTTGATCCTTAAAGTTCTCCTCAAAGCGATGACATTCAGTGATGAATTGTTTGCAAATTTAGAATAAAAATGGTATGGCACCACCCTCCTGTTTCTCAAGTGACTAAAAGTAATTTCGGATTTAAGAAATTTAATTCTTAAAATGAAATGACTATTCAATTTAATGACAACTGAGAAGTATAACTTTTAACGTAGACCAACATAAAAGTCATTCAATTCTCTAACAGGTAAAAAAAAAAACATGTTTATAACAAATTAATAACGTTCTGATTCATGCTCGGCAATTATTTATTATCCCCTGTGTATTACATCTTTATTAGTACTTTCACTTAATTGAGGCTATGCCATAATCCTTTGCAATCCAATGACAATCAATAATCGAATATGATGACTCTCTTTTTAGAAATAATAATAATCCCATATATCTCGCGATGAAAGATGGACGACCTCGTAAAAGGGTTACACCTACTGCCCCCATTAGTAATCGTTTGGGTAAACAAATAAACATTTTCCAAAAGCGGGAGGAGAAAAAGGGGAAATTATGTGCAACCAGTCGAATCGGCTGCGTCAGAAACCTGTATCATATGATTTTGACGACGTTTGAGAGAATTTCGAAAGGAATCTTTTCATTTCAAGAGAACAGTCAGTGAACTTTGGGGGCATGAGTAAGGTAATTTTTGTTCAAGGGTAGATGAATCAAACGAATATTTTCAAAAGGCTGATCTTGATTTGGTGTGAATGGATTGAGAGAGTATGAAGCCATGCGCTTATATAAAAACGAAATGATAATACATTTATATAGTGTATAGATAGATAGATTCTTTTATAGATCCGTATTTAAAACATTGTATTGTATTGTATTGTATTTATTTTCCGTCATTTAAAAAAACATCAACATATATATATATTTACAATCATAGAGACACACTTATAAAAAAAAATGATAGAAAATTGGCCTCCACTGGCAGCACATAAACGAAATAACGAATAACGAAATAACGAAATAACGAATATCGCAAATAATCAAACAAAATATATTTCAATTTATCAGGTCTATCACAATTCTCACCTGAAAATAAAGTAATGGAAACAATGTTTCTTTCTTTTCTTTCTTTCCTTCTTTCCTTCTTTCTTTCTTTCTTTTCATTTGTTCTGATTTCCTTTATTTTGTTTTATTTTACAGACAAAGACCTGCTAATTACAGGTAAGTGTTCGAGTCTGGCACTTAGAAACACCTGCAAAACAGGCACATACACTTTTCTCTTTATGTTCAGTACGTTGGTTAGTGCAATTAGTCCCATGTTTGAAATTATGTGTTAGAAAGTAACGGGGTCCTAGACTAGCGGATATGAATTTAGTCTAGCGTTTGATGATCCCGCTATACACACTCACTTTCATTAAGATTCATATCTCATATTATGAACCGGGCTGCCGCTAGACCAATTTATTCATGAGGGGTGTCACTTTCAAGATTTGCAACTTGAACTATAATATTTCATTAGCCCCTCCCCATAGTGGGGTCAAATCTAGTGGGTTAATATAGTTATCAACCCTTCAAGTGGCGTTCCCGTTATAATCTATCACGCCTATGATTTTCAAATTGGAGCAGAATTGTGCGCTATGCATGCTCAGGAATTTTTCCGTCTTTTATTGACTTCTCCTCTGAATTAGAAGTAAAGATTAATCATCAACAAATCGGGATTTCAGATAGAATCACACTTCATTTACAGTTAACATGGAGTATTTTTTTCATCTTCTGTAATGTTCCATAACCCCTCTTTTCCTTCAACGCCCCCCTATTTCTCTCTTCCTCTTGGCCAATGCTGCTCCATACTGTTTCTCCGTATCTGCTCGCGATGGAACTACCGAAGCCTAATTACCAGCCCTACTTCAGGATGTCCGTTCGTTTGTTAATTTCGGAAATTACCCCTTCCCAAGGGTTCCTAATTAAAGTCCTGGCCCTCCCTCACAGTGCCCGACGCCGGTCCAAAACAATCGACTCACGGACTACAACAAGAACGCATACATGGGACTGCAAGAAAATAATTCACTCCTCATCTCCATCTCTTTCACTCTCTCTCTCTCTCTCTCTCCCACTTTATTTCACTCTCTCTCTCTCTCTCCCTATCCCTTTCTCTCTCTTTCTCTTTCCCACTCTCCCTCTCTTCCACCCTCTCTTTCTCTCTCTCTCTCTCTCTCTCTCTCCAGAGCAACTTTCCTGATGTTCAGCATAAAAATAGCTGGAAATATCTAGGAATATTTAGGAATATCACTACAATCTCGATCTTGATAAAGATTTGTACACTCATTTCCTCCTTTTTGTTCCCGTTAAGCTTATCGAAATCATACCGGAATATGTGATTAAAACAAATCACCTGACGGAAAAATACTAATTCAATTGTTTGAAATGTATTGAAATGTATTGACATTCAAAGAAATTGATTTATATCGATGTTTTGCGTTTTGCGTTTTATACAGCGTATCTTGTAGGTGAATTTCAGATAGGCCTATACATGTATATTTCTAACACACTTCAAGTTACACTATCTTGATTCAAAATGTGGTATGTCTAAATTGTGTGTATCCCTGTAATTTCTGTGCCCGTGAATAGTAAATTGAAAAAACTTAGAACTAGACAAAAAATAATGATCAAAATAGTAAGAAAATCGAGTCAAAACAGAAAAGAAGTTTCCAGTCAAATCTTACCACGAAGACCAGCACGACCAGAATTACTGCATAATGAAAACCATAGACGTGATTTTGTTTTCTTCTCTGAAAAACAAAGATTTTGAACACTCATGTAAGGAGGAGAAATTTCGAAATTAGATCAAATTAAGTTCCGACCTGCATAGCGTTACAGGTCAACAACATCCATTTTGAATTTCCAAGTCAGGATCCGATATTAATTGGCCATGTCGGACTTGACATAAATCTTTTGTCATGGGATCAGTATTATCGCCTGAGGTGTTCAAATTGGCAATCCAAGTCCTGTCTGGTTTGGTAACCATTTTCATAGAAAGTAATATGAGGAAGATGAAGTTTACAACTATAGTTTGAAAATGAGTTTAATTTCATTCTCATGATAAACAATTTCAAGTTTATTTTTTCAACATTTTATTTTTTATATAGACAGATATATAAACTAGAAATAATATATTAAAATACATACATGTAGTTGGAGCTCGTCTCAATCGTACTCAATTCATTATGATAGATTAGTAGAATGTGAGGAACCTATTGAAAAGCAGTGCTTGTATAACTTACATTTGTGATGTTTCCTACATATTTTCCTTTTCATTATTAACAAAAACATATATTTAAAACAAAAAGGAAGGAAGGCATTCTGTCAAAGATTTTACACTTTAGCAATGTCTTCATTTCCTCAGGTGGCTATAATATAAAAACAACAATTGTTTGTCTGGACACCATACGGTGATAGCTTTGTAATTCGTCATGATAACTAATTACTTTTGCTATAAGCCTAGAGCTCTAGTGATTGGTAAGAGACACACGATTATTTTAAGTGAATACGTCATTCTGGAGGTCATCTTTGTTTTGTCCCTTTTTACTGAAGACAAAACATCTTGTGATGTTTCAGCGGTTTTGTCCAAGTTGACATGTTGGAGGAAACGTTTGTAAAGGCCATATTGCTATCTCACCACAGTCGGCCTCATCCACGAAGTGACGGATACATGAAAAATCTGTAAAACGATACCCTTGAGTAAATGATTAAGGGCTGTTTTATATTCGGTTAGTTTTCTTTGTCATTTTTCATTGATAATATTATTGACTTCGGACCTGCCTTTTCATTCTCGTTGCTTTTTCTTTGTTGTATGCTCTTTTTCCCTCTCTCCTCGTCGCCAAAAGATAACATTTTGGCGGCATTTACGACGCGGTGGTCGCTCAGTCGGTATCTACTGGATATCACTAAACTTCCGCTATATTCCTTTTACATGCAGGACACATCTTAGAAGGTGTCTGAACCATAGACATCGAAACTGTCACAAGTAAATATCTTTTGGATGCTTCAGGAAACTGATTCTAGATAAAAGGCTTCTAATTCATATTTTCCAATTAGCCGCCAAGGTTTACCATGGTCGTGAGAATGCGATATATTTTCGAACAAAGAGAGAGAGAGAGAGAGAGAGAGAGAAATAAGCAAACAAATATTGATTTGCTTACAAATATTTTGAAAGAGGGGTGGGAGAGGGTGCACACCCGACACCATTATCGTAAACTTGATTGTACGCGATCAGAGGTATTTGGAGCTCCAAATAGTTCCCTCCAATAGAGATTGAATATGGGAGGGAACTATTTTGCCGCTATTTATATCACTATAATGGGAGAGTGACACGCCAGGCAATCGCTAGCAAAAGGAGGCAGGTGTAAGATATATGTATTTGTAAAATTTGTTGGACAAAATTGGCAACATGCCTCCATTTCGGACGCGACATCAGAAACAAGTTTCCCTCTTTCCCACCTCTATTAATCACCGTGTGGTGAAGTGTGATATGTTCTTGTCCTAAAAACATTTGACACATCGGCTTAACGACATCGCATTTTGCTTACCAGGGAGACATCAAAGCAAAAGAAAGAAATGGACATTGAACCCCATCAATGCTAAAAGTTGGACATTGAACCTCTTTTATGCTCTAGGCAAAGTTTCATTCTGTCAAGAAAAATAAGAGCGAACAAAATTGAGTGGAGTATAGGTCGGGCGAAACCGATGTCATCCTGGCCGAGTTTTGTCATTCAGCGATGTCGGTGATCTGGGAAACGGGACAGGAACTTCCAGAAGAAGAAGGCCAAAGTCATGGAGAGTTCATGTATCTGTGACATTCAGTCTGCGCAAAAAAAAAATGAAATGATCTCCCTGGGTAGTCCCCAGACCATGATGTCAGCAAGATCAAGTGGTATCGAAAGACATTAGTTTGCAGGCACAAACCCTTATCAGTCATAGTGCGTAACAACTACAAGAGACCACGTCGACTGGACGGTCTAGTGCATCCCATGGTCCTGACACAACTAGAGAGTGACAGAGCTGGACTCAAGAATTCTTGGTAATTCTTTACCCCTAATTTTCATAACTCATCGGCAGATATATTTTAAAATTTAATGACTCTTTATTTTTCGTGCTTTAAGAATGTTAAGGCCCGGTCCCACTGCACTTACGGATGCAAAGAGGATGTAAAACGTAAAAAAATCTTTAAATCCGTTGGAAAACGCTATGCATCCGTTATGTACTCATTGCATACGTGTTTCATACGCTCTATCCATCGAGCATCCGCCCACTGTGATTTCATCCGCGCAAAAAGTTTTGAGCTGCACAAAACTTTTAGAACGGATGAACTTCCGCCGTGTACGATGTAAATCCGCGACAAATACGAGCAACAAACGTTCTATGTCCGTTATCATCCGTTAAACATCCGCTGTATCCTCTCTGCATCCTCTGGGCATCCTCGCAACTCACATCCGCTGCAGCTGAAAACGGAAAGAGGGAGGAAAGATAAGGTACATGGAACGTCTATACATCGTTAGTAGCACGGAAATAGAAAGGATGTAAGCGTATGCATCTCGTATATAAAGTATTCAAAGCTGTCATCCACTTCCATCCGCTTTCATCCGCTAGGCTTCCGATGAACATCCGTTTAACATTCCCGCTACATACTACCCACGTCCGTTATTTTCCGTTCTGTTTTCGCAAATTTTCGCAAATTTTGTCACTTTCTGGAGCGGATGAAAACGGATGGAGCGACACCCGAAATTTTGCTCGTCCGCTGTGTCCGTTATGCATACGTTTTGTGTCCATCGGCCAGTGGGACCGGGCCATAACTTCTGTCGGCAAATTTGAAAATCCTTACCACCACTTTGAAAGAGTTTGACCTTTGGATCAATATTGATCTACATCTTATCTCAATTCCTAAAGCAATGAATGTAGTAGTAGTAGTAGTATTTATTTCCGTATAAAAACACAATAACCATGAGATACGGTGGATTGCCCACATTCAGCTTACCCGACATGGGAAAGCTGGTTTTCCGTGGGGTCCGGAACAATTACATAAACAAAACATAACATAAATACATATCTGACCAACAGTAAATACATTTTGGGAAGAAGAAAAAAATGAACTAACAAGTACTTTTTAAAAATGATCTGTAACATTCCATGATTAAGAGTGAATCATGACTGTCTCATTGTCGTGATCTCTCATCGTTATTTTAAAACTATATCTACAGACAGACTTGCGAGAAATACCTCTCCCTCTCAAAACCTCTCGATTGACAGTTTTCTTTGACATCTGAATGAGAGGAAGTTTGAGTGATATAAAGCGGAAATTTGGGAAATTATAAACATTGAAATGTTGGAGCGGGAAAACATGCACCCGACTTGATCTTAGATGAAAGGAAATTCAGAGCGCCTTCGTCTGTCACGGAATTCATGAGAACAATGGTGGATTAGTTTACAACTAAGTTGTTTAAGATTAAAGAAAATGTTGTCTTTATGGTTTTGCCATACGAGAAAAATTGGTTTATAAAGTGGTTTCACACGACATGAATTTGGCTCTGCTGTGTCACACCACTAGTGTTGTTAGTATTGCTTTGACATTATTACCGGCTACAACATTGTATTATAATAATCGTTTGCCATCAGACATCAAAGCAACACAAACAACAGCAGCAACATTTGGGGAACACAAAACATATTGCCGTGACAAATGTCCGATCCGAGGGACTTGATAAGGAATATTAATGCCTTACCAAATGGCACTAGCGCATCGAGTTGGTATCGAACCAGGGACCTCCCGGTCACGAGACCACTGCTCTACCACTGAACCATCGCGCCTCCTGAGATCAACGGCGCACTGTGCAATAGAGTGGTGAAGTGTGACGTCATCATAAATCTATTTTTAGAATTTTTCAATTTTTTTCTTCATTTTCCGAAAGAGCATAAAAAAATAATGTCCAAATGTCGAAAACCAATTTAATATGTTAGGTATTGGCTGAGATATGACCATCTGAATAAATATATGTCCTATGGGAACTCAGTGTTATATGCTCTGGCTCCTAATTGAGAAATTGAAAATTGAGAAATTCTAAAAATAGATTTGTATGACATCACAGCTTCGGTACTCTATAACTTGTTTTCTTTACTTTACATCTTGCAATAATTTGTTTAAGCCCCACTGTCCTACTTGTAGCTACTTGCTCCCTCTATATAGAAAACTTCCCCCAATCGGTGCCTGTTGGTCCCCATGATCCTCTTTTTCTCATGTTAGTTGAGAGCTGAGTTAATGAGATAGCCACCTGTCAGTGACCTTGCTGTGTGGTCTAATCCCTTCTAGCCCAGTAGTATTGACGGTCTTTAAGATGGATAGTAATTTCTTATTTTACCTCACTTGCCCTTTTTCCCTCGTAGATGCTAAAAAGAGAAGAAAGAAGTACAGGATTGAGTGGACTTTCTCAAGTCACTTTGTTGAATCATCTTCATGTCCTTGGTGTCCTATTAGCGTGACATGGTGTGCCAACATGAAGTCATTCTCAATCATCTTCTATCAAGGAAAATACTTTTTTCTCAAAGTTTCAATAAAAGAAATCTACAATTAGTCAATTTATCCAAGAGAAGACCTTATCAATCATATTTGAATGAACATGATGATGACACACACGAAATGTCATGTCTTGACAACATTGAGAAATAAATAACAGTTTGATAATACATTCTGTATGACAAGTATGTGTCATCGCAATCCTTTGACAGACGGAAAGTTATGAGGTTAAAAAGACAAGCCACACCGCCAAACCGACTCAACACCGACTACAAACCGACTGACTCTTGGCTATTGGGGGGTAATGCAATTTTTATTCGGTCTGTTGTCGATCCGGTGTCGGTCTCGTTGGTGTAATCCGGGTATCACTTACTCCACCAAACCTACTCTACACCAGACTTCAAACAAACCGATTCTTAGCCATTTGAGGTAATGTACTTTTTTTTTTTCGCCGGTCGGTTGTCAGTCTCATTGGTCTTATTTGGGTATTATACCTCCGTCACAATGCCAAGCCGATTCAAGATCGACTCCAAACTGACCAAATATTGGGCATTGCGGGTAATGTAATGGTTTGATTGGTCTATTGACGGTCTGATATCGGTCTCGTTCGTGTGCCTGAAGTACCAGTCACTCTGCCAACCGACTCGCAAACTACCAATTCTAGTCCATTCGGGGACATGTCCTCGTTTGTACGGCCCGTTGTCGTACTACTGTATATTATACCCCATTCACAGTGGTTTTGAAATTTGTAGCGGCGTTGTAGCGGAGCAGCGACACCGCCATAACACCGCTACAAATGCATTCACAGTAGAAAAGTTATCCCGCTGCAGCAGCGGGATAAATATCATGTACCCATTCACGCTGCAGCGGGTGATTTTTATTACCTCCGTAACAAACACGTGTTTGCATGGCTCATGACCCGCGAGTGACCCCGATATGACCGGAAATACTTGCTTGAAATTGCGCGGTAAACATGTCAAGTTGCTTTTTGTATCCTCGATCATATTACTTTTTAAAAAACTAGCATTTTTATTGCTTCCAGTCAGAATATTTTAATTTTTTGAAGTGTGAAATATTTTTATTTGGATAATTATAATACCTACATAATAATAAAATCAATTTGAATCCACTGGTTACTTTATTTCTATTTCACTTTATGTTCCCCACTGCTGTAGAAAAGAGGTCAGTGATAGGTAAGTAAACAAATCACACGTGTTTGTCGCGGTGTTATAGCGGAGAGCCTTCACACTGAGTAAACACCGCGACAGCAGCGGGACTGTCCCGCTGCTGTAGCTAGGCGTCCCTAGCGATAGTTTGTGTCGGCGTTATCGCTAGGCGGTGTTATCCCGCTATAGTTTATAACGGGTCCGAGCCTTCACACTGAAGACAACACCGCGACAGCAGCGGGACAGTCCCGCTGCTGTCGCGGTGTTTGAGGCCACTGTGAATGGGGTATTAGGGAGTTTTAGATTTGCACGAAAACAATGTGGATTGCTACGGTCGACGTCCTTTAAATGCACTGCCTTGAATAGACGTCACACGTATCAGTCCACGCAAATCTAAAAGTCCCTATTGACGATCTCGTTAGTGTGAAAGGGGGGTAACATTATATTATGCTAATGAACATTTTGTCATAAATTACAAATGACATTATCACATTTCACTTGACGATGTGATTGAAAGGTCTGATAAACCCTAAAAGACATTGTCTGCGATCTCGTGCTCAACATTTTTTTCTTCCAGTTAAAGAATAGACGGATTTGATGGGTGACAGATCTAATCTAGATCAAAAAGATTGTTAGCGTTTCTTTAACGGGGGATGCTGTTAGTCACATATTCTAAAATAAACAGCGGATAAGAAGTTTTGTCGACTTCCAAAGTTTCCTTTATCTATTCCAAATTAACTTTCTCGTTTTTATTGAATGAGTATACTTGTTACATAATGTATGTTCAATTATGATGTGTGATAATGTAATAAAATGTTTTTAATCTTTTACATTCGTTAGGTTTTGTAATATCCGATAAATAGATATAATATTTTCGTTATTACCTACCAATCTGCCAACTCTCTATCTACCTCTCTACCTACCTCTTTATTTATCTATCTATATTTATATCTATCTATATGTATATCTATCTTTCTTTCTACCACTCTATCTATATATCTATATGTCTATCTTTCAATATATCTGTATATCTATCTCTCTATATCTATCTGCCTATCTATCTGTCTATCTTTCGATCTAACTTTCTATCTACATCTCGATCTATATTTCTTTCTATCTATCTACCTCTTTATCTATTTTTATCTCTCTTTCTTTCTTTTTATCTTTTCCCTCTCTCTTTCTCTCTGTCTATCGATAACAGACATTTAGACATTGCGCATTAATTCACCAAACTAACGTAGTTTAATATTTTGGTATAATATAAATAAATCATTTAACGAGTACATATTTTTCCGCACAATTCTTTTCTTCATATCTCGATATCGGATCAATATTTTTAGCAATTGCCTTTTCAATATCTCAAAACATTGCTTAGAATAGTGATCGCGGTGAGATTAAAGAAATATATTCATGTCACAAGTGGTCATTCAACTCTCAAACTTTACTAAAAGTATGCACCCTATCAAAATATCTTACTCTCTGGCTGATTTTAAAATCAATCTAATTATAGCATAATATCTCTTTATAGGAATAAAGTAAAGGCTATGAAGGGTCATCGACAAGCTATCAGCTAATGACGTCATGAAATACCACAATATTCCATCAGCAGACGGCATCCCTGAGGGGTTTTACGTCTTGAAGGAGGATGTGAAGGAATTGGAACTCGATGGGAAGCGCTCAGCAGTTCCGATCAAAGTAAAGAATCGAGGAAAGACAGCTCGTATCTATCTTGAAAGAAACCACACTCACCAAGAAACGAAATTGTATCCTGTAAAAATAGAGTTGGTCATTCGATAGACGGTTTGCGACTGTGTTTAGAAAGTAAATAGTCGAAGAAAGATTGCTTGTAACTAGGTATAATGACTATAAACCACACTCACCAATAACTGATATTTTATCCTGTAGAAAATATAGTCGGTATTTGGTATAAAGTTTGCTAAAGCGTTTGAAAATTAAAGAGTCGAAGAGAGATACATGTAGCTTTAATACGCCCTTGTACAATCAACACTTCGTTTTCACCATTACAAAATCGAGTTGGCCATTGGACATACGGTTTGATAAGGTGTTTGAAAAGCAAAGAGTAGAGAACAGATTTGTTGTTCGCGGGTATACAGACCACACTCACCGACAACTAATGTTGTATCCTGTAGAAAAAGGTCAGTATTTAGAAGATGGTTTTCCTAAGGCATTTGTTAGTTAAATTTTCGAATAAAGGTAGGTTGTGTCTGGGCATATGCCGCACTCACTATCATGAAGTTAACAGGCCTCGAGTCAGTGGTAACAAGCGTGTAAAGAGTCGGGGGATACCAGGCATAAATCACATTCACATAGAAGCTTTTCAAGTATTAAACTTCATCTTTTACAGAGCAGAGTCGATGAATTCTAAAGTGAAGTCGAAGATAGAGCTAGAATTAAAAAATATATATATCAAATGATTATATATCAAATGATTTTATTTCTCATGCAAAACATAATACAAAAGATAATTATATCACAACAAATATGCAATGAAACGATAAATATAATGAAAATCGCACGAGAAAAGAGGAACTAACTTGAAGCAGAGCTTGTTGAAGTGTTAGTTCCTCAGATGCTGTTTTACAATAAAACATGAACAAAGTATGCTTAGAAATCAATAAATAGACAAATAATATGTAGCTAAGAAATTCTAAATTGGGGGGGGGGGGGGAATTAAAAAAAGAGGGGAAAAATGGAGGAAAAGATGAGAAGACAACAACATGACAACAACAACTAAACGACCATGGCGACAGTAGACAGTAGGTAAGTGACATCTGGGCCCCGTCTTACAAAGAGTTGCGATTAATCCAAATCAATCGCAAGTCCTCCAATCAATCGCAAGTATGCAGTCTCCTACCTCTGTACATTACTTGCGATTTATATCAATCGTAAATAAGTTGCGATTGATATCAACTCTCAACTCTTAAGACGTGGCTCTGGACAACAATTACAAAACAAGGAAAAAAATATATGAAATATGCAGTCCATTTATCGGAATACCACAAAAGACACATTTTGCAAAAATCAAGTGTTTTTAACCTTCAGCATACATCTTCCCAACAAATCCTCAAACACTGCTTACATCAGAATGTCCATCTTGTATTCTCTTTCGATTTGCATTTCAGGATTCCAATGCATATTTCATCCCCTCTGACGTCATTTTCCTGCTTACAGATTGATGACACCATGTCGACAGAGTACTATCATCACCCCTCGATTCCAACCTATTTTGGTACCAGCAATACCTCTAAAACGATCTTTACTCCTTTAACAATTGGGATTTTTACACGGAAGCTTCCACTAATCTGGCTCGGTTCAATCATTCGGTATTACATAAATATATACCCTTTTCTATCTCTTTCAAGAAGGAGGTATAATTTATTATGTCCTGCAGAAATAATATCACTTGTTTGTCCTTAAGGCAAGAACTGCCGACAATCGCCCATCATCAACTTAATACCTGCTCTCTTGTTCATTTAGGAAGATCTTTGTGGTTCCTAGAAATAAAGAAGATAATTATCAATTTTCCACTTCCAAACCCGTGAGCTATGGCGGAAGGTGAAGTTAATCACATTTTTCATCGATTGATTACAGTTTTGTGATCAAGTTTTTGCTTTTTGAGTGGCCAAGCGGACTTCTGTTTCCCTCTTCCCCTTCACTTTCTTACCCCCCTTCCCCTCATTCCGTTCTCTCTCTCTCTCTCTTTCTTTCTAAATCTAACTCTCTTTCTACTTTACCATCAGCCGAGCTCCACATCTCTCTCCAATTCAATCTGATATTCACGATCACGTGACATCTTTCACATGTCACGTGGGAACCTGCTTAGGTCGCACGCAATAGACATGTTTACCAACATATTCAACTGTTATCCATACTTTTAAACAAAGGTTGTTCTTGATAACCCGAAGCCTTGCCCGATATAGCAACACACAATGCATAATACATTATTTATGCAGACTGGATTCTAATATTGTAGTTCATTCATTAATAAGAGGTTAATGGATTACCTCGTCACTAGGTCCCCATAAAATAGAAGACGACCCCAACTGAACACTCTTCACCGGTGATATTAGAACGGCCTCTTATGTCTCCTAACACATAGGCCTTACAGAATTTGACAACAAGTAGAGATAACACATTGTAGAAATTTAATAAGGAAGACTATGAAATAAAAAAGTGCGTACAGGAAAGCGAAGGGGCAGACATTACCGTTATATTATTTAGTGGCTCCTGAAAAATGCTTCTGAATCACAATAAAAACACAACTTTGAGCTTGAATCTAGAATGTGATTTGAACATGATAACTAACTTCACCATCAATGTCTGAATGTAGCCTCAGCTTAACAATGGGGCCCAAATTCATAAAAATGTTTGGCCCCAAATATGATGTGATCTTAAAATATATCGGCGAACGAAACAGCACTGATTCACCGCACCTTCATAATCAATGCATTAGCTACCAAAAGAGTGTTCACAGTTTGACCACGGACCTAGTAACACCATCCCTGGTGTGAAGATAAGGGTTATGCTACTTCATAAGTTCATGATGAAACAAACTGTCTAAAAGTAGTCTTGATTATGTAGTAAATGGGAACTATTATGTATTGTAAGGTTTTTAGAAACTCATAAGTATCAGTATGATAACAATTTAACAAAAAAGGTGAGGAAAATTTCACACTATGAGAAGCACTGGATCGCGGGGTTCGGAGTGTTTGGGGAAGGGGGCGTCAACGAAAAGAGGCACTTTGGGGAGAAGGGGCTGACAAAGGATTAATCCCAGATCACAATTTTAGGAACCATTGGAATACCCCCCACCATTCTGACTAATTCGTCATCTAGATTCATCTTTGACATTAATTATTCGTAGTCCTGCAAAACTGCCATGTAGGAATAACATAACCCCACTTAAACCTGAAAAAGAGGCAAATGGACTCCACCCAACAACAGACTAGAGGCAGTAAAGCGTTCCCACTTGTATCCTGAGTAACCATGGTTACAGCCATATATAGTTAACAATGACCAGGTATCATCTAATTAGGGCAGAGCCTAATTGAACTGGATGTGAATCTTCATTAATCTTTCCAAATCTCTCACTCTCTCTCCGTTTTTCCTGCTCTCTTCCTCCCCTCGCTAAAATCACATTCGACCCCTCCCCATCTCTCTCGTTCCCTCTCCCCCTTTCTCTCTCCCTCTCTTATTTCCCCTCGCCCTCCCTGTATCTCTCTCTCTCTTTTTCTCTCTCTGTCTATCTCTCTTTCTTTCTCTCTCTCTCCCTGTCTCTCTCTCCCTTCCCCTCTTTTTTCAACTTTGCACTGGGCGTTTCTATTTTACTCGAACCACTGATCAGAAATAAAAGTAATATTGTTTTACTTCCACCTCAATGACATGTAATATATACACGTTATACTAAAGGAATTGTATCACATATTTCCTGATTTTGCACATACATTTTACATTGAATGTTTCAGAATACAATAAACATGCATTAAATCTGTCGCAGTAAAGGAAACCTAGCGAATATTTCTGACTGTCTAGCGGTTGATAAATGATTGAAACTTATTCAAAAGTTTATAATAATAGGTCAGATGTTTTAAAATGTTTTTCCAAGCAAAGAATAATTTATAACCAGATATAAGTATAAATCTATGCTCAAGTGACATAGCCACACACATAATTCTCCCGCCGCTCAAGTTCGTCTGCTATTTTTATCCTTCCGCATTGTCGCAGCGAAGAGCTGTGCCTAAGTCCGCAAAATACCGGTATCCTTCCGCGAGGGAAATGAACTCCAAATTCGGTGAGGATATCCCCGAATTTCCTCCCTTCAAAACTCTCTTTTTTGTGTGGAAGATGAGTACACTGATGCACCCCGACTGACAGAGTAAGGTGCAAGACAGGTACAACTGAACGAGTAAGAATCGTAGGTGATGAATGAACGATGCATTTTTGAAGTTTTACAGTCATGGACACAAGTTATGCATTTTTTAGACGTAATACTATCTATACAATGTTCGTTTTAGGAGACATCCTTATCCCAATGGCGTGTTCATTATAATAAAGTTTACTATGGATGGCCTTAACTGTTTCTGTCTGTATGTATTCACCTCGTCTTCTATTTGTTAGCCTTTACATCTATCTGTCTGTGTGCATCTCTTTCACATTGATTGTCACCCTTTCTTTAGCCATGTCTTCCATTCTGTCAGTCTGTCTTCTTTCTGTCATTACAACTCTCCCCTCTCTCCCTTCATTTATCTTAATCTCCTTTTCCGTTATTATGCTATCCAATTACATGAAACATGCATTTTAGTACTCTTTTTCAGCGTTACAAATCACAATTCACTCTAGATATATTCTCTAACCTCGAGTCTTATTAATATGAATATCTTCTTTATCATCTTGAAGACAATGAATGGTCATTACCACTCTCCCATCTCTCCCTTCTTCTGTCTCAGGCGCGTACGCAGGGGGGGGGTGGGGCGTTAACCCCCCCTTTGGTAATTTTATGTATGTAAACTCCCCTAAAAAAACCTAAAACCCTCCCCTTTTGATTTTTTTTTTTTTTTTTTTTTTTTTAAATTATTCCCACGACCGACCTAAAAAAGGTGACCTTACCCCCCCCCCCCCCCAACTGAGCAAAATGTCAAATTTCCAAATTTCGAGACCAAAAAAAAAAAAAAAAGTGTCCTCTTACCCCGCCCCCCCCCCCCCCCCCCGCTTATTCAGCGGCTGGCTGAGTCGTTGCGAAATTTTCGGACCGATTTATAAATGTTAAACCCCCCCCCCCCTTGAAAAAATCCTGCGTACGCGCCTGTTCTGTCTTATATCCTTTTTACCACTATTATGCTATTGCTGTAAATCCTACCTTCAAATTTATTAGAACATACATTTTAGTATTCGTCTTCAGAGTTACAAATCACAATTCCTGCAAAATTCTCTGACCTCGAATATCGCAACAAATTGCATTTTAAGTTGGGTTTTCCTCAATGAAAATTTAATGATTTGAGACTTGAGTCACACCCCTAAACAATACCACAATATCCTTTTTGTAAGCACATAAACTATCATGCCTTTCTACCTATTTTGTGACTCATTACCTGAAAATTAATTACTTATTCTACTTAAATCATGCCCGACGCTGGGTTAAGCACTCTATATTATATAATAGTCGAATCGAACAAAAGGCGTTAGGCTAGGTTTTCCCATCACAAAATATGTGTCATATTAGGTAGGAGTGAGATTAAAGAGAAGGTTAAATTCTGGGGAGAGGTGAAAAATAATTTGTGAGCGTTTTCATTGTTATTATGCAAGTGTGGAAAAACATCACAGAAAACATATTCCCTGAAAAGCATGGCACTTTAAATGCCTTCATATTTTTAGTATAACATGAAACAGCTCAAAAATGAAAACCAAATTGTTATGCCACATGTTTGTGTAGTTCCATTCACATCCTTTCTGTGTACAGTGCTTGTTACTTTTACCAAGACTGTGCCAAAGTTCTTATCATTTTGATGATTCCAGAAACTTGCAGTACACACCAATACATATGTGCTATACATGTACATGATCAATTTTTTCTGATCAATTCCACACTGTTTCTTTCACAATGCAATTGCATGGCCAGAACTCAACTTTATCTTTAAATGAATTAGTAGAATATTGCCTCTTTATTTTCAGTTTTTACAAGACCGTTATAATATTAATCAATTTTGATTGTCGAGTTTTCTTTATCAGTCATCATGAAGCGTGAGGAAGCTCAATCACCCAAATCTTTGCGAACTTTTCTTCCCGCTCTCTTTGACATCGGTATGAACTTTTCCTTTTCCGATTGGGAGATGTTTTAGTACTCTCGGGGGCGTCGCAATAGGGTGGTGGGATGGGATGGGGCTGTAACAACCCCCTTTTTTGTTCGGTATATTTGGGCTTCGTGAGCAAAGAACAAAAAATGATTTCCCTTTTTCTTGTCGGGAGAAATTAATCTTCTGTCGATGAATATGACCATCTCACGACGGCTTTTCCCCCTGTCGCCTCTGTATAAAATATTCGGGTAAGGGTTTTCGTTAGGTTTAGGATTGGCATTAGGCTTAGGGTTACGATTATGGTTTTGCTTAGGATGAGGGTTAGACGGGAGGATAAGGGTTAGGGGTAAGGACAGGGTTGGGCCTTTAATAGGGTCAGAGTTAAGGTTAGGGTTTGTGAAAGGGTTAGGGGTAGGGGTATGGTTAGGGTCACTCGTGTGGAGGAATATTCTATAGTTGTTTTTGTCGGCAAACTTGGTCCGACACCCCAATACAAAAAAAGTCCTAGTTATTCCACTGCGTATTCTCCTGGTTTTGAGGGGGACTTATGGATGTTTCCTAGGAAATTTGAGGTGCTGGAATGAAAGAAATCGTCAACCTTGGGTTTTTGAAAATCTCGTCTATGGCGGAAATAAAGTTAAGTTGGTTTCCCCTCCGATTGGAATGATAAGAGGGGATGGAGGGGACCTTGTGAATCGGTGTAGTATCACCTTCTAGGGTCTGGTCACTTCTCTACAAATGTCCAGGTCCGTTTGCCGTAATGTGTTTCGTTTATAGTGCAAATACTTACATGTATGTGTATCCATATAGTAAGTAATCTAACTAAAGATTCTAAACTCGTATAATCGACTTTTCACGCAGCATGTTTGACCACTAATTCTGTAAACCAACGATGAAGCTTATCAAAGCCTCTATGCATATTCGTCTGCGCATCGCAACATAATTATATCTATTCATCTGTCTTCATTTGCCATACAAGTACATTCGTATGTATGTTTTATTTTGATAAGTCACACTATAAAATATGCCCGTCGAGAATTAAGTTAAAAGTTGTATCATACTTTCTATCTATATGCTCATCTTCTACGTCTGTATGCTTGTTTGTCTGTTTGTCTTTCTTACTTTCTCTCACCCTCATAAATGTATGTCTTGTTACGCTATTTGTACTTCTCTCTGTGCCTGTCTATCTATTTCTTTGTCTCTCTTTCCAGACCCCTGTCATCTCGAGTTTCTTAACTTTGTTTCAACATACATATAGTCGATAGGCAATTCGGTTTCTACTGGATTGGGAGGTCTTCCAGAATTCGCCACAAAGCTCTCTCAAATTTATTCCTAAAACCAGAACGTATACCACATTTCCATCCATAAACATAGCCATAACGAACTTAAAGAAAACTAACAAATAAACAAAACAAACGATCAAAAGTAACAAAGAAACAAACAAAGACAACTAGAAGGTGTATTGGCTGTATTCAAAGCAGCGGTCATCGCAGGTTCATCCCCAATTATAAACAAGAAGGTCAAATCCAAAGGAATTATGGCCAATCTTCCAAGAGCCTTCGACAAGCTCAAACTACAGGTGTGCACCTTGCAGGTAAATGCCAACGGGGCTTGTCCAGAAATCCTCATTACCTAGGCGTAATTGAGGGTAGTTAATCGAATATCAAAGTCGGAAACGGGGAAGGACAAAGACAAAAACAAGACTCAAAATCACGAGGGGGCCAATTAGCATCATGTTACTTCCTTATATATTGTGGATGAGGAAAGTCGGGTGTCCCCTAATAACTTCAACTAAATTTGGGAAGCTCAATTGCCATTTCAGTGGGATGAGACAGTACTTTTGAAGTCTTCGCCCACCACAAGAATTATCTTGCTTTTTCTTTTCTTTGTAAAAGGCCTGGATGACTCAGTCTCAACAAAAGGTTTGACTGTGAAGAGAGAAGCAACGCCACTTTGTGAAGCTATTCAAGAGGAAAATGTTTTCCTCTTTCTCTCTCTCTCTCTCTCTCTCTCTCTCCCTCACTCTCTCTCTCTCTCTTTCTAGTAAGTACGGGTTATGTACGAGGCGTCATTTTCATTGCGCCAATCAAGGGCATTCAGGCATGAATTCATGACTTGTGCACAGCGTAGGCCGAGATGTTCGTTCTGGAAATACTGACGCACCTCCTCAACGTCTTGACGCAGGGGTGCGATAACCTAGCACAACGTTACGCATTAAAGTTTGAAAAATTAGCGCCGACGGGACACGACCGTTGCAAATTATGGATTGAACGAAAACCAATGTGTGTGTGTATACAAAAGTTAGTTTGACCAGGGAGATGACTGCTCGCATGCACAACATCTTACCACAATTGTTGGCTGCTAACTGCTACATTAATAATTTATAATTTATATAATTGAACTAATCGTGGCGTTAGGGAAAGACTCCTCAGTGCAGTCAATACAACCAATATTATTCTATGTCATAATTTGACATCCAAAACCGTTGCCTGGATGGGGTATGCTGTGTGAGAGGGTAGGAGCCAACCTGCATCCCCAGCGCCGTGCACAATCTCATCTTTAATAGGCTCACAATTGCAACAATAACCCACATTTCCTCTCAATTTGTGTTTTTGAAATCAAATTTCTCGTCAGCTCTTAGGTATACATTGTTTGTTTACTATATAGCTAGTATGTTGGCGCATCGGTCGTGCAGACGACGCTGTGTTTAAATTTGTAGATGTTAATTTTGGCGCCTTTATTGCGTAATTTGTATCGGGCGGGGTCTCCGTTTCCTGCAACTTACAAATGTTGTGACTGGCCGCTATTATGTTATGGAGTCGGTTTGGACTTGGGCTCATGTCCTATTGTGATTATAAAAGCTTAAATGGGCTCCAGACTGATCTAAACAGAGCATCAACCAATCGTTTGGCTTAAACTTATTATGGAAACAGCCTAGTGGAATTAAGATAAGAACATTTACATGGTAGGAGAATACTGATCATTGATGTATTGCTAGTAGTGCAAGAGTGCACTGATTATGATGAAGATGCTAAGCTGCTGATACTTCTACTACTACTTCTACTTCTACTTCTACTACTACTACTACTACTTCTACTTCTTGGCTACTACTTCTAATTCTAGGCTACTACTGCTACTACTACTACTTCTACTTCTACTTCTACTTCTTGGCTACTACTTCTATTTCAAGGCTACTACTACTACTACTTCTTTTCTACTACTACTATTACTAATTAATGGTGAAAATGATAAGAATAATTTATTTAAAAAAGATTCACTGTAACAACAACAACGACAACAACAACAATCATGTCTTGTCTGCCCGTAGGTTGTCTCGTCAATATTGTCATCGAGGGCACTGTATAAATATTACCCCGGCTAAGAAATCTAACTTTAACCCTTTCATTTTGCATTGATGATTGCCAAGATTTCATTATGTACACGACAGTTAGTCTCGAGTTTTGATGATGACAATAATATCTAGATTCTAGACTTTGCCAAGTTTTCCATTGCTGCACACTAAAAAGAATTTCGTACATATTGACGCAGACATACGAGTGGGTGGGCTCGACCCCCTTTCCCCCTCTGATGTATTTTTTTGGGGGGGGGGCAGGCGGGGTGGGCTAAGTATTTTATTTGATAGATGTCGAGTCACGTTCTTAGCCCCAGCTCCATTCCACCCTCTTGAAAGCTCTTTAAATCTAATTCAACTGGCTGCCCCAGGGTGGATGCCCCCCCCCCCCCCGCGTTTGAAAATGTCTGGATCCGCCAATGCATATCAACGACGGTAGCACTAGCTGTCAGCAGTCAATCAAGAACAGATCCGATCTCTAGCCACCGAACGTGTCACCAGTACACCAGTAATATAATCAGATATGGAGAAAGATCGTGCATGAACGAAATTACAATTTCATATTCTGATGATTTCGTCATCGCTTTTTAATGCCCCTGTGCCAGTCCGGCCAATGAACGGGAAACTCTCCTGATTACCCGCCGCCGCTTCCCATTACCCTAACCTAACAGCACCGTACACTCTCCGCGGCGTTCTAAAACATAAGGTCAAGCTCATTGCTGGAGCGAGCGACGAACAAGATTTGACTAAAAAGTTTTCTACTTTTTTCCCAATTTTGTTCTTCTTTAAAAACAACTGATCGATTTTGGCGTTTAGCCTTGCTTGGTGACGTAGTACTGCTTTTACGTCATAATTCACTTTTGAACATTCTATTTCAAAGTGCGAATTGTTTCACCTTCCACTGGTCAAGCTCATTGCTGGAGCGAGCAATGAATAAGATTTGACTAAGAAGTTTTCTACATTTTTCCAATTTTTTTCTTCTTTAAACATAACTGATCGATTTTGGCATTTAGCCTTGCTTGATGACGTACATGTATTACTGCTTTCACGTCATAATTCACTTTTAAAAATTCTATTTTAAGTGCGAATTGTTACGCCTTCCCCTGGCAAATAAAGAATAATACATTCATTTATGGACTATATTTGTTAATGTCCTACTGAAGTGCTACTTAGCACACGGCCTACTATGCCTTACTGAAATACTAATGTGGAAAATAAGTTATGCACGTTTTCCTGGAAGTTTTGCTTTCTGTTTTTGTTTACAGAAAACTCTTCAAGTCATTTCGTATCAACCTGTCATTAGCTCCTGATTATCTCCATGATACCTTAATTCGTTAAGGTAGCCAGGAATTTGTAAAAGACGGGCACAATATTCATAAAATTTGTTCACTATTCAGTAACAATTGTGATCAGGATTTCTTGGTGCTTGTATTAAACATATAAGACTTCCTGGACTTCTTTAGTAAGGGTATAATTCGTCCTTGTTTTCACGAAGTGACGGTAGTGAGGAAAATCGTAACGCAAAGTGAATGCAATTTTGTTTCACTACCGTCACTTCGTGAAAACAGCGACGAATTATGCCGCTTGGATTTTCAGAAGATGTCGGTTGTGTCCCCCTCCCCCTTCCCCCACAATTTTGACAGTGACCTGAATTGTGGTATATCTCAATTAAATCCTTGACATATGGACTGTTTTTCTGTTTTGAAAGGTTTGTTGTATTTCATAATTTGAGTCTTCTTGTTTTCGTTGATACACAGACGAGACTCCCTGGTGACAAAACGCGGTCAAGTCTATATACGCATCGTCCGTGGTTACCATCCGAATTAAGAGACAGACATTGTATCATTGACAATTAGGATAATTAGAGATGAAGATTTATGGCCGTGACCACTTCTTGGGTCTGTCTTAGATACCCAGAGGGGGAGGTGGAGGAGAATATAGGTCTAGGATAGCTCTCGAAATAGGAAATTCGGAGCAAGAATATTACAAATTCTAGGAAATGTTGATCTGTCATTTTGCGCTGTCGAATTTTGCTCGTGGCGTTATTTCGTCACAAAATATAGCAAACACTTCAGTTGTGATTAGATATTAGGTTAACCCTAAGTTTACTGAAGAGGAGTAGAGTATAAGGTGAAGCGATGGGTTCTTGGTTCAAGTTATGAATTCGTTGTAATAGTTTAAACATTGACTAAGGAGCAACTGTTGTTAGAGGATCGGAAGAGAGTGAGCATGTATTTTGACTTTTTTTTTCTATCTCTTCCAGCTCAATATCGGAGGTCGGGCGGCATAGTTGAGTGGCATTTTCGAATTTACCAATATCTGTGATTTAATCATCTCAATGTTATAATAACTACAATAGATACTTGTTAAGTCAGGTTGTCTTAATTTTTGTTGACTTTGAAAGGACTCTAATATGCCTATAAACAGTCACATTACTGTTCCTTTCTTTACGCTCTGAAATATCCATACTTTCAATTTTCACCCTCCACTTATTGCATTTATGATGAACTTCATATTAATAGCATTATATGTCTAAAAATACCATCAAATGAAATATAATTATATTGCTTTAAATGATCACATCAATAAGCGCTTTGATGTAGAATAAATTGAATCTGTGACATCATTGAACGTTGCCATTTATAAAACGAAATGATTCAATCAGTGAAAAATTGACCATGAATACTTTGATGACGTCAAAAAAGCCTGTGGGACATACATATAATGAACTCGTGAAACTTTCTCATAAAATGTAGTCCCTGGATTCCATGAACACGTATACATGATTCTGTCATAATTATGAACATGAAACACTATTAATCACCTAATTCGTAAAATTACGGGGATATATCATAACTTAGTGTCAGGAGTGGAACGTCGGGCTTGTTAGTATAGTAAGAGGTATGTCTAGAGGTAATGAGTAATACACACAAATACAAGCTCTGCTTTTTAGTGGATTTCTCTTTTACTTTAAAATTCGACTTAATAATCTTCATAATAAGAAATGGAAAATATTTTGTTAACTTTTTTTTTTATTGCTGATGAGTTAACTATTACACCAAATTGTTATTATACATATTCTATGTCTATACAAACATGACTTTGTTATTATTACTATTATTATTATCATGTACTATTATTATCATGACTGAGATTTGTTTTCAATGAATACTTTGAAGAAAAAAAAAATCGACTTAATTTATGATATGCTTATATATTTTGCATCCTAAAATGCTTTGATTACTTATCAGCATTTCATATTGTATCATTACAAATTTTCTATGTCACGTTGCAAAATATGTCATTTGATATTGATTTAATATTAGCATTTTTTCATGTTTTGATTGATTTATGGAAATATAATTATTTGAATTGGAAATTGGTTTGAATTAATGTAGATCTTGGAATATGGACCCGAGTCTTTTAATGGGAACTGCTTACAGAAAACTGTCTCATTATGTATGTTTGGAGTACCTTGCTGGGATAACATATATATAACAAAATATCAGATATTGGCATTATCCTTTAAAGAAGGTGTCGTGGTTTAGTGGTTTATTCACTTGACACTCGATCCAAGGGTGAGGGTTCGAATCCAAGCCCGTCTTTAACGTACTTTGGCAAGACTTTAATCCACATTTGTCACTCTCCCTCCAGGTTTAAATGGGTACCTGGCAATTCCTGGTGTAATTATAATTGCAGGGCTTTTAGGAAGAACAGCATTGCTGTTGATATGGCTAGTGTGATTAAACAAGACTCAATCATAAAGAATGATCAAATAGAAGGAAAATACAAAATATGCATATAATCATCTGGAAAAATTAGTTTTTTTCGGCCACCCCATTGTGACAATCCTAGATCGCCCCTGATTTACAGACATGTTTAATAGCACCCCCATGTCTTCTTACAATTTCGATAAATATTATGAAAAGTCAGACAACATGCACATTACGAATGCCATCTCCCCAACAGATAATAACACATAAAGATAATTTTTTTCTAAATTTAGAAATTGAAATCTATTTGATATTCAGATTAGAAGCAAGGAGTGTTTTTTTAAGGTTGTTAGGAAAGAGAAAAATAAAAGTATAATTTGCTTGTCGGATCCATGCGATCAAACTGGAGTAACTATTTCAAGCATCTAGAATAATAAGGTAACAAGTACATCCCGCATCAGGTCAAGTTCACTATCGGGTTCAAACAGGCAATGGGGGGACGCTGGGCCCCCTCCCCTTCTTGCCTCCCTCCCAGAGAAAGTTCATCTCAAGGTTACACACCAACGAGACGAGCAAAGTGTCATCCAAAAGACCCGTTTTCATTAGTCCGAGTTTTCCACATATCCAGATAATTCGGATCCTTGTAAAGTTGGCCCCATCACAACTAGCTCAAGTGGGTTCCCTTAGGAGCTTCAAAAAAGGAAGAATAGCTTGATAGTTTGATAGTTACATTTTATCTGATTGCTAAGAGACATGTGTATGGTTGTAGGTAAGCAACCAGGGAACTGACTGCTTAATTCTCCGCGAGGTAATGAGGATAAATGCCTCTGGTCCAAAGGGCACTAAGAAATCCACTTAGCTTCGAACCCGAGTCATTTATTAAAGAGACCAAGGCTCTATCACTGAGCTATCCATTTTGCCTGATATATTAGCTCCAATCTTTCCAACAGTTGGTGAAATAGTTCCTTGTTTTGCTAGTTAGTTGGCTATATAATTCGCAAGGAAAGACGCTAATGTGTCTTTCTCATCCTGTAGATTGAGCTAAATCCTTGTGCGAACTAGGTTTCATTGAGTAGGGCTAGCAGAGGCGATTTTAAAAGGGACTTGGGGGCTCAAGCCCAACAAATTTGCCTCATTCCTAAGATTATTATCATAAATAAATTTAAGCGAGGAACATGTAGAAAATAAGTGAAAGAACCATCCCCAAGCCCCCCCCCCCCCCGAAAATATTCTTATAGTGGAAAGTGGTTACTCCCAACTTGGACATTAGTTTCCTTGAGAAGCGGCAATCGGTCTAGTATTATCTCAAACTCTTACTCTTTCGGACTAATGTAAATGTACCCAAAGAGATACACATGGGTCAATATTTAGGCAAAACATCGGCAGACGATGAGCACGACCTTGGAGGCTTCAGTTTCAGGGTGTCTCGATTTGGCGGGAAATTGAGGGAGATTTCGTGATAAATTTAGAAGGTGCGTATTTTAAGTGGCACAGACGCAGTCAGGGTGACATTTTTGGTGGGCGGGCCATGGGCTGGAAGTGACATGTCTGACAAAAAAAAGAACAGAAAAAGATGTTGAAAAGAGACTTGGCGACATAAAAGGTCTATCATGCTTGTAGGCAAAAAATAGACTCGTGATTAGTTTGTGTTAAAGTTCAAATTCATATTCAGGGATCAGATTTAAAGAACATTTTCTTTATGCATGCCACACAACTATACTATTTAAATATGTATCTTTGGCGACAAAATAGGGTTTGAAGATGTTTACTCCCGATCGATTTCTATTAATTTCTTTATTCTCTTTCATAATCACACTTCTCTCTTTATCTCGTTATCTTGTTATCTAGACTACACAGCATTCAATGTCTTATTCTTTAGGAATTATTCATGTTACAATGTAAGGCTCAATAGGTAATACATGTACGGATATTACACTCGAGTCTGGTAAGCACGAATCTACTTTACATGCGTGCTTTTATATTTTAGTAACCCCCTAATGATACATATGTACCGGTGTTCCATTTTTAGAGGCTGAATTTGAGCATGAATTTACTTTACATGGGTGCGTGTGTGTATTTTCAGATCTTAGGGCCCCTAATGGTATGAATGTTTCCCGCTCTAGTTCAGTATTTCAGGAGACAGTTTGATACATTACATCGGTGACATGGTAATTCATGTATCTAAGGTACCAGACACATGTGACTTATTTAAAATTGGGGCACCTGAAACCAAGCAATATTGATGGAGACAACAAAATAAATACGAAACAGCTCTTGCATTAAACTGTAATACTATGTAGCTATATCAGTTAACTGTGAATGTTGTGCAGAGTAGTGAAAAGAAAAGGAATACAAAATCATTATGTTCAATGCTTCATTGTTAATTTTCTTTGTGGATAGAAATTGTCATCATAATTAGATAAGATGTATAACACGATGTCAGTATAATAGACAGCATCAACGAATGCAAAGTAATTAAAAATCTGAAATAGCGCTTACATGGTGGCTCAGTGGTTATGGTGGCTCAGTGGTTAGAGCGCCCGCCTCATGAACGGTTAGGTCGTGGGTTCGAACCCCGTCCGAGTCATACCAAAGACTTATAACAATGGGACCTTCTGCCTTCTAGCTAGGCGCTCAGCATATTAGATTGGAGAAGGGTAGTAATAACATATTATGCTTTGCAGGGCCCGCTGGAAGAGCAGTTTCATAACTGAAGTGGCTACCCTGGGTAAATAAAAGGTTATTATTTATTATTATATTACATACTTTATGTAGTATGACTATGGGTCACCATTTGTTGTACGATTTTTCGTGTAGTTATAATATGATGTGATATGATGGTTATCAGCCTATTACTTCCACGACATTGTGGCACCTCCGACCTACATCTATCAATTTTAGCGCCAAATATTGACCTTAAAATTGAAACTAAGGGGTTAAAAATAGACACCAGTCACTTAACCTGGCTGTTCCCATGGTAAAACCGCAAGTATTTAGGTGAAACTTAAAAACAGGTTTTTATGGATTTATCCGAAATCCGCTTGTAAAAAGTGGAAGGAAAAGTACTCATGTCGAATATCGCCGGGTAGATTCGGTCTGTGGAAATGGGATTTCCAGGTGACAAGAAAATTGTACAGAAGCTCACCACATTTAAGATTTTGGTTGATATTTTCTAACGTTGTTAAATTTATGAAAATTTATGTGGAGTATTTAAAACAACAAGCAGTACAATAAGGGGGAAAAGGAGTTTGAGAAAAGGTCATCACCACTGGAAATTATTCAAGGTGTGATGTCATACTACGAGATCGTTTACCAATTACTTTAAAGGACAAGTCCACTCAAAAAATAACTTACTTTCAATAAAAGCAGAAAAATCAGACAAGCCTATCAAAAAAAGTTTGAGCAAAATCGAATAACTAATTAGAAAGTTATGAATTTTTGAAAAAGGATGTAAAACTATGGAACAATGATAATCACGACACAAATTGCCAAGGTGGTTATCAGTTTGTGACGTCATGTCCTCATTATTTATCAATTGCTTTATATAGTTTAATTCCATTAATTTCCCATTTTATTCCCCAAAACTTGATTTTCCCCATGCCTTTGCCCAGGTTATATGATTTGTATCATATTGCGTGCATGACATTTCACAAAATCCTTTATGAACTTTTGAAGAATTTATACTATTTTCTGAATATTGTATATTCATAATTATTGATTTTTATATAAATAGTTTATCAAAATTCACATTTTTCATGATTTAAGACTCATGAATGAGTTGCCAATTTGTCTAGTGATTTTCAAAGTTTTTCATGTCATTAAAAATTCATAACTTTCTTATTAGTTATCCGATTTTGCTCAAACCTTTTTTGATTGGCTAGTCAGATTGTCTGCTTCTATTGAAAGTAAGCTATTTTTGGAGTGGACTTGGGCTTTAACAAAAATATTTTGCTCTCTTTTAAGGAGCAGATAATGATCACCATCATTATCTGCTAAATGATTTTATTTTAGGTAACATTATTCTATGAAATCAAATAATTTGAGAAAGGTAATATTTTAGTAACTTCAGGTAGATTTCAAAATGGACATTTGTCCATTATCATTTTATGGCATCGTGCATGTATAGCGCCTAGGGACTTCGGTGGAAAGCACGTTATAAGAACCGTTTTATTATTATTATTATTATATGAAAGAGACTAAAGTGGGAGTTATTCATCGCATAGATGATTTTGACCTAACAGATACCTACCACTCCTAACGATGGTCTGATATTTCTCAGAATTTCACTAATCATTTTCTCAGTTATTTTCCTTCCACGTAGACCTACTTTCTACGAATATTGTGTGTCATTATTTCATTATGATTACATAATCACTGTAAATTTCACCCCGCTCCTCGTGATATCAGAATAACCTGCCCTAGACGAAAACCTTGCGCACTCACTTTGCCAGCACCTGTAGGCCTATGCAGCAAACCTGTACTATATTAAACGTTCACGTCTGGGGGAAACGACACCTGTAGAGGCTTGAATTTCAGATTCTGAGTCGGTTTCAGAACCTGTAGCCTAAATATTATGTATGGCACTTTGCATCTTAAAGGCAATCTGTCAGTTTTAGTACTATCATATTAGTCCATTTGGTATTGAGACATTAGAAGGTTTCAAGTAGAACAATGGCCCAATCTTCGCTTGATGTTTTAACAATGTCGTATAAATTACCGCCGAAATTTCGCGATTGTTTTACCAAAAGCGTCTACAAATAAACATGGGATGAAGCTATTTATCAATTTTGCAATTTTACATTTTGAAAGAAACATTGAACTTAATAACTGTGATCGTTCGTTTTCACTCAGTAAATGCTTATCACCCTTTCAAATTTGCATTGATCTTTTGTAAAAAATTAATAGTTCAATAGTGTAACTAGGATCATGCTAAAAATGTCCGTTTCCAACTTATCGCCTTCCTTTCTCCCCTCGTCTCTTGTAATAATGAAAAATGTCGGAAATGCTTTCATCATGGAATGAAGTCAAGGATACTGACAGGTGTTTGCCTGTTTGACACGCATACCACATATGCTTGATACAGTGGCGGATGGGGGGGGGGGTAGCTTCAACTAGCCTGTGCCCCCATTTAGATCCCAATTTACCTACCTTACTAACATAAACACGACGACGACTAGAACGACAGAATCAACAAAAACGCCAATGATAGTTGTTTGGAAGGGTACCCCAAAAGCAGTTTTCATAAGTTCTTTTTTCACATAATACATACGAAAATGATTTATACAGCTCATAATAATATCATGATCTTATTGTATTAATTATATAATAAATCATTTATTTATAAATTAAAATCATGTCATTCATGATTTTCATAACAAGGTAGTATAATGAAAATATGAGGAAATCCAAAAGCAACAGTCCAGAGATCGTCCAGTGACTACTCGTGTAAGGCATCGAAATGCACTTATCCCATTATAAATCATTTGTCTTCCCCACACAACTTGCAACCTTTAGTTCATCTTCGCGATAGGATGCATAGCCATTTGAATACTACTACTAGAAGAAGAAGAAGAAGAAGCTCTGTTGGAAAGAACTCCTCAATATCCTTCAATCACAAAGAAAATCATGGCAGTCTTAGAGGCCCTATTTATAAGGAACTGCCCTTTTCTTTTATTGCCCTCGCTAAAATTAACACCCCATCGCCCCTGTCTAGTCACTGGATTTATTTGATGTGACAAACAAGATACCCTCCTAGCTTTTCTCTTTCAATACCATTTTAAATTGTGAATGGTGTGCAAATTCATATTAATTTAAAATAAAACTAACACGCGATAAAATTTGCCAACACTACTTATTTAATTTCTCACACTTGCGATGATTATCATCTTGCCATGGAAGTGACAGGCGTGCGAAATGACTAATAAACAAAATGTAATTTTTAAAAATGGGACAATTGGTCATAAATCCACCTGCCTGTCGACCATTAAAGACAAATTGTAATCTTTCGTGATTTCACCCTTACTCATACTATTATACTTCTAAAATATTGTTCGCTGTCATTGTTCTCATTTTCTAAATAAAGTAGATCTAGTTTTTGTTCCTCGACTTACTTTATTAAAATAAACACTTGTTAGAATAGGAGTTTACCATATAGCAAACGGTTAAATATCCTTATACAGTTAGGAGGCGGGATGGCCTGGTGGTGGTCTCGTAACCGGGAGGTCTCGGGTTCGAAACCAAGTCGATGCGCAATACAGTGCCCTTTGGTAAGACATTAATTAAACCTCATTACCAAGCCATGTGGAGACATTGGCGCCGTTAGTGGAGGCTTAGAGAAATTACGTTCATATTTTCTTGCAAGTTTTAAGACCACTTGACTACGACTAATACTAGAATAAAAAATAATGACAAATACGATGCATGCTAGATATTTCAATAATCATGCAAAATTAATGAAAATGGTTAAACCTCTCGCTTGTTAACACTATCTAAAGAAAAGCGAGATAGGTGTGAAACAATGGCAAAGTAAGATAACACACATTTCTGCATCCTTACAAAATTTAGTTGAAAAGGTGTAAAAGTAGCCACAAAATAATGCCAAGTTACTTTGCAGACTTTGCAGTCCCCAAAATCATCGTAAATACGACACTCGTATTAATCCATATATCATTTCAAATGCAAATATGATTGATGAAACTTGTGGTTTGGTTTAACCTTTCTTAAACAGTTGTTTTGCTCGAACAAGGTCATTCTAAAATAAGCGCTTTGGTACGAATTGTGCTGATTTTGTAAAATTAGAATAAATAAGCAGATGCACTTTGATATTGGATGAGTCGTATCAACTGGTAAAGCAACAAAGTGAATCCCCTTTCCGGTTATTGTCTGTCCCGTCGTTGAGTGAAAATTGGAGCTCATTTCTGACAATATCGTGTTGATGGCTTCCCCCCTCATTCAGGATACAATTAATGATGAGTAGTAAAGAGGGGGAGGGAGAAGGGGGGGGGGGGGGGGTAATATGGTGAGAGATTGAAGGCTTATAGCCTATACATGAGGAAGAGCTGGGATTGGAATGAGAACAAAATGAAGCGGATTCAGAGAACTTAAGAGAGAAAGAGAGGAATAGAAACATACAGGGAGGGAGAATGATATAGGCATGGACGGATAGATAGATAGATAGATAGAGACAGATAGAGCGGGAGAAAGAAAAACAAGGAGAGAGAGAAACAGATATATATAAAGAGCATAGAGGAGGAGTAAGATGTTGAAAAGTAAGATGGACTAAGAGAAAGAACGCTGGATCGAGGGAGAGAGGGTGGGAGAGAGGGGAGAAGGAAAAGGAGAGAAAGGCACCAGGAAGACAGAGAGAGAGAGAGAAAAAATAAACAGATAGAGAGTGAGGGGGTTATGATAGGACTTGTCCATTTGTGTATTGTTGTTTTTTAATGTCCACATCATCTCTCTCTCTCTTTCTCCTTCGTTCTTTTTGTTTTAAATCTTCACTCAAGCCATCGGCTCAAGTCTTTCTTCCTTTTAACAGTGACAACAATATTCTCTTCAGTCTAAACGCCTGCTTTTACTCAAAGATCTCAGTCTAAACTTTTACATTCATTCCTCTCTATATATCCACTGAAATTAATTCCCAACGTTTTCACCGGGTCTAATTCCCGTATCTGTAATCACTGTCTACAAGCAGACGACCCAGTTCTAAATAGACGGACCTGGGATTTCGTTACAAATTATGGCGGGAAAACTCATATCAGCATTTCAAGCGTGCAGGCCAATGCCAGGTGTCGATTGGGTTATGATTAAGATCCCTAGTGATAATGTTATTCATCGTGATATCCTAAAACAGATGTAGTTCTATTGAAAGGTCGAGTTAGACCACTTGTTACGGATTTTCTTCGTACTAATCATGGGAGGCACTCGTGTTTTTCGAAGGTTCGTCATTCCGAAGGTTTGTTATTCTGAAAGACAAGTTTCCCATACCAGGTGGTTCATAATTTGGGAAATGAATAAGGGTTCATTATTCAGGATATTTGTTGCGTTATTCTGAAGGTTCGTTTATCCGGTTTATCCGAAGGTTCACAATTCCGTAATTAAAATAGGGTTCATTATTCCGAAGGTTCGTAATTCCTAAAATGAAAATGAATTCGTTATTCCAAAGACTCGTAAGTCCGAAAAGCGATATATTGTTCTATGTCATTTTTTGTATAGAAATTATGAACCTTCTGAAATATGAACCTGATTTCGAATTTTCTTCGGAATCATGAACTTCGTTTCATGTTCGGAGCGACGAACTCTATTTCATTTTCTGAATTATTTGAATGATGAACTCTATTTCATTTTCGTAAATACGAACCTTTGGAACTATGAACCTTCGGGAAAACGACATGTAATCCTATAATCATAAGTGTCTACAAGTTCGGCTAGATCAAACAGACATGGTATTGCTTCTCGGTCAAGGCTAGTAACGGGGATCGGCTGTATACAGAGAGTAGGTCTATGTAGCCAAGGATCTTTTGATCAATGCCTGTATATTTACAGTTTTATGAAAGTGCACTGTATATTGAATGATTGACAAGCTTAGTAGTCCTGTACACCACTCACGTTTTTCATTTTTTATTTTTTTAAAATCAATACGAGGCGTCCATTCAACTGCGTTATTAACTGCGCTAATAAACCTTGTTTAGGTCATGATTCTATACGACGGTAACTCAACGCATTGTTTGCAGTGGTAAGTTTGCATTCAATTTTTACGATATCACTTTTAAATAGAGCGTCAAAGAGCGCACCAGACGCTGACGCAGTCATACGCCAGGAAAATGACGCATCGAGTGTAGCTGATTTAAAAACGCAAGCTTACAAAGCCAACGAATGTGTCAACATGGAATTTTTTTTTTATTTGTTCCAGGAACTGCAATGTATTTTCTTCGGCATGATATTCTATTTCACTGTTTACACAATGAACTTGCTTTGATAAAAGCTTATGAACGCGCTCTTTTATACTTTACGAATCTTCACGGACTGCCACATTGTCTGAAGTCTATTATAGGCCAACTATATGGACAATGTATGTGTGACAAAGGTCGACTGAGGCAATCCTCCGTTTCGCCCATTGGTCGATCAAAGCAGGTAAAGAGTTTTAATCGGAATAGACCATTTCGTTGTGTCATCAATTATAAATTATTTCATTCACCTGTTATGACTAATTGTACTTTAATAGTCTGAATGTGAATTGCATATATTAGTTGTTACTAGGTAAGGCATATTGGCTTGTCCTACCTAATAACACGGAATGTATGGCAAAGAATGAACACTCAGGAGGAATCCCCATGACCTAATCTAAAGCTGAAACAGCAATCCGTCCCAACCTGATGAAAACCACCTAATCCGTACCAACAGGCCAGATCGAACTATGTGAGTCATTAGAAGATTACCATGAAGTCGGTGCCAGAATAAAAACAAGGTCTTTCTTGCATTCGTCGCTTTAAAGCGAGGTTGAATTTCGATAGAGAACATGGCTTCAGAATGATCCGAATGATTAAGAATACACTAATTGGAAGGATTTGACGAATGGATGAGCGAAATGTAAAGAAATAAATGTAGAAAACTTGTGAGAACTCACATTACACAACATGAAAAAGCAGAAATACATATATGCACACTCCGTACTATGTGGTCTTTTCTGTAGGACCATCAGCTTTACATTCTTTGTTTTGCTCCTTTACTCAACCAGTTTACAATTTCAATCAATTCTATGTACTTGTAAGATATGATTCATCATTAGCTTTAAACACCAAAAGGAACACTGACATATTGATTGAGGCTATTGGTTCTCATACGAGAGGTCCAAGGTTCGAACCTCGCTTGGTGCCTACATAGGCTCGACTAGCACATGTGCTATTATCTGGACCCTTTTACCATCCAATAGTTTCTCTTCCTGTATATGTAAATTATTGTATGAAATGTATGAAATGTATTGCTGTTGGTAAATAAAATAAAATAAAATAAAATCTTGGACAAGCTGCGTCACACACCTTTGTCTCTCTCGACACAGGTGTATAAAATGGTACCTGGAAAATTCTGGTGAACAGTTCCAGGGGCCTCAGGAAGGAGCAGTACTAAACAACTAACGAGGCTACCCTAGGTATGTAGAGGTGTCGTGGTCGAGTGGTTAAAAACTTGACTGGAGATACGAAGGTCGTGGGTTCGAGCCCCGGCGCGGCTCTAGCGTCCTTTGTCAAGATATTAATCTGCATTTGCCACTTTCCACCCATGTCTTATTGGGTACCCTTAGGATTGATTTCTTTCGACCTGTGAGCATCGAAATAAAAAAGTCCCCTGAAAAAGATCGATCTTCAGAAATGCACTTACGTTAGAAATATGACAGGAAATACCTTGAACAAATGACAAGAATTAGATTGGAACAAATTTTAATGCCACATGTGCGTTTAGTTGCATAATTAGATACATGTTGTATTCTGTGCATGTGGCTTTCAGTAATTTCCTATAATTTGGATGATTACAAAACCTCACCATATACACCAATTCCTTTGTAATACCTAATAAACGTTTCTCAACCTTTATCCAGACAGAGACAACCTTTATCCAGCAGAGCTCACAACGCAATCGCATGACCAGAAGTCAACTTTATCTTTAAAGTTTGCCGAAGATTTAGCTTATGCAGAGGAAGACGAAAAGGAGAGGGTTTTAAGGGTCGGAGGAGGAATATTACAAGTGGTTCACATCACGAATTTTCATGGGGCAAGGATTTAAAATTTCCTTTTGTGACATCAATATATCTCTCATTATTACTATATTCATTGAGGATAAAACAAAAACTTAGAAGACAAAGCAGAGCTCAGTTGTTAATATATCGCGCTACATCAGTTCGATGTTACCGCGTCAGGTCGGTTGATGGGTAATGCGGGCTGAACACAATAATTCCGCGTCTTTCGTCATCAAATTTGATCATCTACGGATTCCATGGTCTCGGCTTTGCTTGTAGGAAAATTTTCAGCGAACGTAATGGCACTCTGTCCTATATATACTCTCTTCCATTCAAAATCAGTGAAGTGACGCCCCTGCTTTGCAACATGTGTAATTAAATGAATACATGAATACAGTTATTTTCATGCAAAGTAGTATCAAACTTTGTTGCTTTTCGCGTGTAGGCGTACATCTCGATATCTCATTTCAGAGTTGCAAATTTAATTAGGAAATACTGACTCTATTATTTCCAACTCCTAATGCTCATCATCTTTTTCATTTTAACAATTTCAAGCGAACAGTACATTTTAACTATAAAGGACAGAAGTACAATGAACTACAATCTGAATTATACCATCTATACATTTCAGTTCAAGCCTAATTTTATTAAAAATATAACATCTGATTCATTCAGATTCTGAGTAAAAGCAATTAAAAGTAAAGTGTCGATGATTACGCACCTTATTCTAAAGATAGAATTAGTTAAGAATCGAGGAGATTTAAGAAAGTGATTTTCTTGCACTTTTATTTACTGCTTTATCGAGAAGTAAGTAAGACATTACGAGGGGCCGAATTTTTGGTCACGTCACAAACGTCATTACTCACCTACCGACTCTTAACGGCTTCGAAATTAAAGATGAAGTTGAGTTCTGCCATTTGAAAAACGGCACATTGGATTAAAGAAATGGTGACTAAATTCTTATTTCTTCCTTATCAATTAAAAACAGCAAAGTGAAAAGGTTTTCAGATTCGGCAGGGTTTTGAAAGATAAATAAATAAAACATAAACGCACATTGGATGAAGATGGATAAAATTAAAACATTTCATTTATATGATCCACATTTAGAAAAGCAATGTGGAAATTTTGTCTGCAATCTATTCAGATATAACAGGAATTTTGAACAAACAAATTGTAATTTGATTTTTGCCACGGTTATTCACTGGGCCCAGTCACAGAATTGTAACAAAATCGTAATGAAACCAAATACCTTAAATTGAATATATATTATGCTCGGTATATCTTGAGGCTAAACAAACAGAGCAATATGTTTCAATCGAGGAGTTCACCTAGGTGGAACATGATATTTAACATAGTCACATAATTGTAACAAAATTGTAATGAAACCAAATACCTTAAATTGAATATATATTATGCTCGGTATATCTTGAGGCTAAACAAACAGAGCAATATGTTTCAATCGAGGAGTTCACCTAGGTGGAACATGATATTTAACATAATGCTCGTCATTAAAATTCTTCCCCTCACGAGAACTCGTCTTTCTCTTTAAAATCACTGGTTTGAAAGCTATTCGTGACGTTTTTATGGAATTTTAGGAGATTTAAACGCTGGCAAGCTACCAGGAAAGCTCATTTTTGAGCCTCTCTTAATTAAGATTACTGGCCGGTGTGAATTATCAGTAGCCGAGCTAGGCATGACTAGGATTAGTTTCATACTTGGGATTCTTAAGTAAGGTTGAGAGCCATGACGTAAGAAATTACGCTGTTTTTCTTTTATTTCTGTAAACACAAAATGCACAAGCGTAATGAAAGTAAAATGACTCGTTTTTAATCATCGCACAGATCTGCGACAGATCAAACTTAGGTTGATGTATGGAATGGCAAAATGAAGGAGTAAAGAAAAGGGTGAAGGAAAAGAGAGAGGGGAAGAACGCAAGACAAGACATGGAAAGAAGAGAGGGAGCTTCGAAATCATAGGATGATAAAAAATACACAAACGACAGGCAGAGAAAGTTACATTATGGGAGAAATTACTATTATTATTTGAAAAATAAAAGGAAAAAGAAAGATATGAAATATGAAATGGCAATATGAGATAGGAAGATTTGACTATTAAGTAGGAAAGTTTAAGATGGGGTAATTGAAAGAACAGATGGAATAATACATGAGGGCAAATAGCAATTGCTGTTGCCAATAACAGATAATAGAATTGACAGCTGTATATTGCCCAATAACCCCCCAAATATGACAGATGATAACCGATGGATATAATTTAGTCAATCTTCTTTCCTGTAGAACTGTTATGTCGCGACAGACGCTTTGTCAAACACAAATCTCGATTTCTAAGCGGAAATCTAAAAAGGCCTTGCTTCGAGTGTTCTTGCTATGAAACAAAACGATTTGGTGAAACAAATGGTGAAACAAATGGGTAATATTGTTTAAACAATGATCCTAGATGTGGGATGTGTTATGATTAAGTGATATCCAAAAATCATGTGGACCACAAGAAGTACAATTAAATTGGTCATTCATTGAACACACTTAAGTAACCATCCCTTATCGAATGAAAAACCAAAGGAAATTGCTAAACATCCCTCTTCCGACATCAAGGCACAAAAGTACAGAATGATAAGTGATACAATGAGGATCATCATTTTGAAATCAGAATTAGGATCAATGTTGATGGAGATTTCCCGATTGCTTGTCAGCAAAGAACAATAGGTCAAATGCGTTTGCTTTCGGGAGAATATTAAAAGTACATCAACAGACAAAAACAATATCAGAGTTCTCAAAATACATAATGGAAGGCTTCCTTTTTTTTTCTTGTGCAGTGTAAATCCACGATTTTATATGGGGAGGGGGGGGGGGCATGAACAAAAATAAATAGAAGGGTAAGTAGCTCTTCGGCCTCTTCTGGATCTGACATTGATGTGTTTGTTTACTTGTTTCTTTATATTTGTTATATAATCTAACCATACTCGTCCTTGTTCTTGGTAATTTCTCTTGTAAAATGTAAAATGTAAAAGCTGGCTACACTAAAATATCGGTAGTCGTATAGTTATTTAGATATGAGTAGGCCAGGATGATGAATGCCCAGAGCATCACCTGGGGTGGATATACATATATAAGCAATATTTTTTAACTATTATCATGAAAACCAAAAAACAGGTCCTCACTTATCTCATTTGCATTGCAAAGCCATGATGGTTAAATAAGGCTTTATTCGGGGTGGGGATGTCAATTCAAATGTATTATCAAATAATTGATGTTAATCGAATGCTGAAAATGGTCTAAAATCTGGATATTGTCATATTAGTAGGGAAAGGTCAAAATGTTGAAAAATTTCCCAAGGACGTTAAAAAGAATGTATATCTCTCGTATTACCCTGCCTGACGTTAATCCATCGTTAAGCTCCTCGATATGTGATCGCCCTTCTAGTCTGATTTTTAGCATTTATGTCCATTTCTTTCAAGATACAACGTCCTTCTACTCGAACAAGTAAAGACTCTGCGCATCTCACTTTCCCTGCATTTACTCGTTGACTAGTCGATGGGGCATTTTCCTAACACGTCTGGATATTAAACAGTGCACTTTTATTTTGGCCATGACCAGCGCTTGTCATCAACAGTCGTAGTAATACGTCATCACCAGAGATTTTGTACAGGTTTCCTGTTGTATAGTTTGAAGGCTGGATATGGTAATGGAAATTGTCACAAGCATGAAGGAATGCAAATTGTGATCTAATTCATCTTTAGGACATTGGCAACTTATATAAGAGTGGCTAACACAAACAAACAAAAGAAAACGTATATCAGGATCCTTTGTCTGAAACTTGAAGTAGCGTTACACATACAGTTAACACTAAACTATTTATACTCATTGTACATTTGATGTGGTTTATGTTTTTCATAACTCAGGATTGAAAGGTGGACTCAACGAATCAAGGCCTTTGTTAATTACTTTTAGACATAAGCTTTAACATGTCACATTATCAAGAAGCATACAACGGTACAAATTAATGCTTCACTTACTTAAAATTTTACAAAACTTGGTAACTTAGGTGAAGAGAGCTTATTAAGAGTTTAGAGGGAAAAGTTAAGGAAATGTAAGAAAGTAATAACGGAATTAAGCTATCATCTTTATTACATTAATCACTTTGTTTCGGTGATTTGTTTCGGTGTTCTACAATGGAAAGGAAAAAAAAGGGAAAGGAAGGATTTGGAATGCTGTGAGTAGATACCTGTACAAAAAACTTGAAGAGTGCAGTTTTGAAAAATGCCATACCTCTGTTGAGAATTTCAAATTATGGATATTTTTCAATAAAAAGGAGTATATCTGTTACCGTTAGCCTACAATTTGAAACATTCACCCACCATGGAAACTTACAAAGAACATCCAAAAGAGAACACGTTTATTCTAGGGGCTACTTTTGAATAGTATGGTATGAGCATTTCAAAATAGACTTGTTTAAAACCAAATCACTTTCATTTTCACGACAGAGTCTACTTAATTTCTTTAATCTTCTTTAAGACCTAGCTTGGTATTTTCGTCATTTTTCACAGGTTCCTTGGGGATACCCCGCAGATGTACATATAGGTTTTGGCAAGCGACCGAGGTATAATTATCTCTATGGTCAGGAAAATTTGTAATTTTTTGAATTCTTTCCAAGTTTTCAAGGAGAGATGTTACCATGGCAATTACGAGGAGTGGTCGTCTAATCCGATGGATGAAATTCAATTATGACAACGTGAGTAGGGGATTAGTTCAAGATGATATCAAAGGTTATTTAAATGGAACTAGGAGTTTAATGCGTCTGTATGGGGACTCTGGTGTATTTTTACCCCCTTACCTGGGGAATAGATCCCTGACCACATTGAAAAAGTTGGCCCCCGAAAATAAATAATTGAGTAGAGTTACATATTTAAGGATTTGAAGTGTATACGTGTCGACCAATAGATTTGACCCCCTCCCCCCCTGTCCCTCTTTCATGAGACGGACAGAGCCTCTGACATCAACTCAAATATTCTCCCTGTACCTAAAATGTCTTCATCTAATCGCCTTTTACCCTTATACGATATCTTTTTTTTTTAAATAAAAACTATCAAGGCTTGCCACTAGATATGTACATATCGTACCCCACTATTGAACCCCACTATCATACCCCACTATACGACCGTGATTTGCGGGATGTCGCGTTTATCGTCCCTTCACGATTCAAAATAAAGGCCTTGTGTCTGCCCAGCTGTTTTGACCCGGGAAGCAGACAGTTTCTCGGAGGTCAACTTCACACACATGCCTGTACACAACACCTGGGTGGTCCTATTTGTATGTGAGGTTCAAAACAGCTTTGCGTTTATCGATCTCTCAGAAACGTGATTCTGGCTGTATGTCACATACAAAACACACCTTTTTGCGTCTTTAGATATGCCCATATCTAAAGCCCTTTAAAAAAGGCTTTGCGTTTATCAACTTCTAAATGTGCCTGAAAGACGTTTGAGAAACCTGATTCTAGCCAAAAATTTGGTAGATAAACGCAACCAACGATATACATCCAGGCTATAATGATAAGTACCACTACTGCTCATTATGAGGGTCAGGCAATTATTACCCAACCAAATTCAGGGACCCATTTGATAACAACTGGGTCTAGAGGATGAAATGTGGGTATCAAACCTTGTCAGTGCATGTAAGTACCGAGCAAACATCGAACCCAGGACCTTTCGAATGAGAGTCAGGAACACAACCGTGTGTCCCATTCAGAATCCAATGCAATAGTTGAAGCATGATTGTCAAAAGCCAAAACAAAAACGAAGGGAAGCAAGAGATAAAACATTGAAGGTAAAGGCTTCTCATCAGTTATCACTTCATATCTATCAACATCAATGTACTGTTAACCAATACCCTTTTGGTTCACAACTTTTAGACAGGTATAAAGGAAGCTTCGTTAAGGTGACATCCTTCTTAACATTGTAAATCATAGAGATTACAATTCGACTCAATCTTGCATAAAACCACATGATGAAAAGACACTCCACATCGTGGTGTAATGGAACTAAACACATATGACATCAACATTTTGTTCAAAATGTAGGGTATTAGAGGTCGTATTTCTTGTCAATGAGGGCATACTTTATGATTAATCATTTATATTTGGCAGTGTTAACATGGGGTACACTGTTAATTAACCAGGCTAAAGATTAGGGAGGGGTGTAAGGGGGGTTCTATAAATAAATTATTCGCTACCTTTATTAGAACTGGGCCCTGTTTCACAAAACTTGTTATCAATAACGAGTTCCAATAACTGTTACTGAAATCATGGCATTTGATTGGCTGAAAGCAAATTTGTCATAGAATGTTAGCATTTGTTATTAATAAAAAGTTTTGAGAACAAGACCCTTCCTGAGGTAGGTCTTCGGTAACCACGGACAGTGATGCAGTCCCAGACACCTTCATCAAAGTCCCGTGGTGTCGGGAGGATGGAAAACATATTCTTTCACTTCCCATCAAAAGGAGAGCTGATGAGAGTAGAATGATGAGGATGCGTTTAATATTCGAAGGTGGAATTGACGGATGCCGAGTTCACCCTGGGATCCCCTTCCCTCGTCACTCCTCCCTTTTACCCTTCAAGATCTGACGAATCTTATTAGTGGCCTATTCGGGAATCGAGAAATGTAGGGGAGAGGGGCTACTGGTATCATCATGGGGGAGGGGGGGGGGGGGTTTACCGGTCTCACTTGATGTGTTTGCAATGTGAAATAATTAGGCTAAAGGTTAAGGAGGGGTGCGAAAGGAGTTCTGTCTATTTTTAAAACCCTATTTCGTCATTCGATGGGGAGAAGGGGCACATAACGCCTGCCCACTAGCTAAACGATGCAACTCCCCCTTCTTTTTATCAAATCCTCTTCCTATCTTATTTACAATGTGCATTATCCATTCCACTGTGTCCAAGTTTCTGCAGGTCTCTCCCACTTTATCTCTTCACCCCTCTATATTCTCTCTCTTTCCCTCTCTCTCTCTCTCTCTCTCTACTCCTCCGCCCATCTCTCTTTGCATTATTAATACTGTCACTCGACACGTTATTCCAGTCCATCGTGGCATTAACCTTTCATAAAGGTTGATTTTGAAGAAAAAACAGGTCTTTGACAACATTCATGTGAAACCGAAAATTGCAAGCAGACACAATGTCCTAATTACTAAAAATGGATGCATGTATCATCAGCACATTTTTTTATTTTAGTATATGTCTGCGTTGACTACAGTCCGTCCATTATATCCATGAATATATGCTTCTACCTCAGATTTCCTCGTCTTTCATATGCAATGTATGAACAACAACAAATGACGGAGCTAGCAACAGGGTGAACCGAAATTCCTCATCTATTCTTCACGACATCCGACATGAAAAGCTTCTTTCATTTTCCATCATCTTCTTTTTCTACGTATTCATAGCTAACTGGGGGGGGGGGGGGGGTAGTTGCATAGTTTTCAGTCGTTGGCTTTGGGGCAATTTTCAATGCGTGTCCTTAATACAGGACTCTTCATGCACTAATTAAACTGCTTGTCACCAGACCATTACCAAACCCCTGGCATTCCATGTATGTCTGTTGCGCGTTATATATTAACCTTTGAATCAAGTTCATGTTTAAAGTAGGCTTCCATTAACTTACGCATTGATGCAAAATAAATAAATGTTCATGAATTTGTTAAAAAATTAAAAACTATAGCCGGTATTTCGCTTGCTAATTCTCTGCATTTATTAGAGAATGACAATTTATAGGTAAATATTAATGATTTCTTCCGAGGGCGATGCAAATGTATGGTGTTATATCAAAAAGGCATTTATTAGATGGTTCACAAATGAAAAATAAAAAAATGGCCTACTTCATGATAGAGAGTAATGGAATTGCATGGATTGATCGAAAGACACAACAGTGTTTTCAACAAAATCCATTCCAATTTCACTGTTTTGCTTGTCATTGCTGCATGAACTTTGATGGGTCCTACCTTTAAAGACACCTCTATCTTCGATATCTTATTTTCTTCAAGTTCAAACAGGATCAACCGAAGGTGCGAGGAAGTATACCTTTCAGGCTGCCGCCGCCTCCCTCCCGTTCACCCGAGACCGTCTGTTACCACCCCGGTTGGGGCCCGCTACTTTCCTCTCGTCCGTTTAGCTTCATTGACTGGGCTGCGACAAGTTGATACACGCCGTTCACAACTGAAAAATAAACCAGGATTATGAACTCTACATAAAATCACACTTCTCTATGATGAATTCAACAAGGTGAAAACTTTGTATATACCAAACAAATTGTGACCAAATATAGGACTAATGTTGCGGCCTACTTAATGTTTTTAATTAATGGCATATAGATATATTGATTGAATAAAACAAAATTAAAACTTTGTATGTACCACACAATATTATGGACAAACGCTACGACCAACGTTGGGTATTTAGGTTTTCCTCTTTTTATCATTCTCCTCCGCCTTCTTTTTCTTCCTCTTCTTATCCTCCTCCTCATTCTTCTTATTTTTCTTCTTCTCTTTAAAAAGCGATTCTATTTATTTATTTATCATGATGTTGACTAAATATCCACAATTCTGAATGTAATTCACTTTCAACATAGTAAATTTGCAATGAACAAAGACATCATATCATTGTAAAGTCGTATGATATGATTATTACTACATAACATGTAGCCTCCATGTATTAATTTATAAGCAGTATCTATGATAAAATCTTATCAGTGTAAAAGTTGTAAATACGTATATACAGTATATACAAAATATAAATTAGCAAGGCATGTTTGTATGATGATGATTTTTTGTACCTGACTGTTAAAAAAGAAGCATGTATATGCTTGTAAGTTAACAACCAGGGAACCGATCGCTATAAGTCATCTCCGAAGGAACTTGGTAATGAGGATTAATGCCTTATCAAAGGGTACGAGGACTTTGACTTGGTTTCGAACCCGGGACCTCCTGGTTACGAGGCCTTTGCTCTACCACTGAGCAGCGATGAATCCACTAGTTCTACTTAAAGATATGAAGTGGGTCGATTCGTACCCCAGACGAGGTTGACAGAAATGGACTCCGGGGTAAATCATCACCCCCATGCTTTTGATAATGTGCCCCTCTTCCCATGTTTAGATAAATTAATGTTGCCTTTCCACTGCTGATGGTTGTTCATTCACGCGAATAATTGCTGTTTTCATAATTTCTTGACTTTTATGTCATTTTCACCCCTTTCCTTAATAGCTTTTGCGGGAAGTTCCTGCTTAGGCTTTGATTATCTCGTGTCGGGTATATGAGCAGCACATAGTCCGTGTGATGACTGTTGACCATTTTCCATTTCCCTTTTCAAGTTTGTCAATATGTTGCTGCTACTGTATAATTATCGTGTCAGGATGAATGGCACATTATGATTCCTTAATATAAATTGCTAGTGTCCGATTGATATATTTAAAATTTGTAAAAGTATAAACTTATAATCGTCATGTTAACATTCTTCACATATATGGTAGTCAACGATTGTGAAATGGTTGTTTGACAGTTGTAGTTAAGATAATAATTAAAAAGTTGATGTAGGATTAATTTATGACAGAATTATTTATTTGACAAAGTAATAGGAAACATTAGCGATGAATGAGTGAAAGAAAAATGGAGAAAAAAAATAATTGAAAGATGCGTAAAACGAACGACGCGCAGGTATGCTTTCCACATGGCAATCCCAGGCCTCATGAAATCAAATGACGAAGCATGTATTTGCATCACCATCGCCATTCTTTCACACAATTTCATTGATCTGTTTAGAATTCATACATGTATTTTTTTAAAGGCCAATTATATGCCCCTACATGCCATATCATGCTATTTTTCCCTGTGTTAATGGAAAAAACTAGTATGGAACAATGCCTTGACGACATTTCATACTATACGTAAACGTATATTACCCCTGTGTTAATGGAGAGACGAGTATTGGATGCAAGAATGATTATGATGACCTTTCACACTATGTATAAGAATATATTATCCCTGTGACGGCAGAGAGACGAGCAGAAGGGGATGGGGTCGCCTCCTATGATCATCTTCTGCCCTTTAATTTATTAATTATAAACGTGTAATATTTATCGGATTTATACATGTTTGGCGACTTTCTCGAGGAAACAAAGCGCGGATTACTTTCATCATCCCATAGCTCAGCTTTTGGGTAAACTTTTCCTACCATATTACGAGCACAGTTTACCTGACTTCATCGGAGAGAGGCAAGTGGAAACCAACGTCTTGCCAGAAAACTTTTGAGATCTCAGCGGAGATTCGAACCTCATGCCTTGTGGTTCGTGATCCCTAAATCTAGTTACTAGACCGTGGCATCTCTACCAATTCACGTGTAAAAAAACTCCCTTTGTAAATGGTGAAAGATGAAGCATCCTAGATGGCGACCCATACACCATTACCCGTCGCATCCATCAACCTAAAATCGCTAGGTACGACTCTTCACGTAGAGATTGATAATGAACAATCATGTGCCCCTGTTTTAATGGAGAGACGGGTATGGAAAGCTAAATACGATGACCTTTTACACTGGAGTGGTGACCTATTACACCTCATAAAGGATTATATCATCCATGTGTCAATGGAGGGACGAGTATTGAAAGCTAGAATATGATGCCCTTTCACACCGTAATGGTGACCTATTACACCTCATATAGGATTATGTTATCCCTGTGCCAATGGAGAGACGGGAATGGACAGCTAGAATAATGACGACCTTTCACACTGCAATGTTGACCTATTACACCTCATATAGGATTATGTTATCCCTGTGTCAATGGAGAGACGAGTATGGAAAGCTAGAATATAACGACCATTTACATTGGATTGGTGACCTACTACACCTCGTATATGCTTATATCATCCCTGTGTCAATGGAGAGACGAGTATGGAAAGCTAGAATATAACGACCATTTACATTGGATTGGTGACCTATTACACCTCGTATATGCTTATATCAGCCCTGTGCCAATGGAGAGACGGGTATGGAAAGCTAGAATATGATGACATTTCACACTGCAATTGTGACCTATTACACATCATATAGGATTATGTTATCCCTGTGTCAATGAAGAGACGGGTATGGACAGCAAGAATATGATGACCTTTCACACCGTAATGGTGCCCTTTACACTGCGCATCCCTGAATGAATGAAGAGACGGACATTGGAATCAAGAGAATGGTGATCTTTTAAAAAATGCATATACAAATAATCTTTAATATATAATATGATTTGTTTCTAAAATATCATTTTCAACATTAAAGGGAAACAGTTTAATTAAGTCACCGAAGAAGTCGAGTATTTTTTTGTCAAAGGGGGGGGGGGGGGAGGCTTTGCTTCCTTTTATCTGATAATGCCACACAGTTTACATCATCAATCCCTCAAAATTGTGAGACATCAAGCATCTGTAAAGTCGGCCATGTCACACTTTTCCTGGCTCGTCCATCGACTCAAATCAATAGGTATAATGACTCTTGATACAGGAATAATTGATAACGATCAATCACTAATTCATTTATACCGTCATTACGTCAAGGGATGCGCATCTTACCCATCCGCAGTGCAGTATTGTCAACAGGAACAAGATGATGTGTACAACAAGTGGTGGTTGCGGGTGTGATTTTTAATGATTGGGTACGTCACTTATGGCCTGTTGGAAGAATATCCACAATTTTCGGGACAAAGAAGAAAAAATGTTACCACTGTCTTAAAGAGGGTGTTTGGCCGGTCGTTGTAGCGAGTAAGACTCTAAATCAGTATTAAAAAATGAGTGATCAGTCGTTAATTCATTTATAACGTTTTTGCGTCAACGAAAGCGCACTTGAGCCTTTCTTCATTGCAGTCCTGTCGACAGGACCAACATGATGAGTGCTGCAAGTGAAGATATTGGGTGATGTGATTCTTTATAATTGGCTCGTGACTTAGGGCCAGTCGGAGAAATATCCAAAATTTTCGGGGACAAAGCAGTGCAGTCTCATCAACAGGGGCAAGAAGATGTGTACAGCAAGGGGTGATAGCGGGTATGATTTTAATGATTGGGTACGTCACCTCTTGGAAGAATATCCACAATTTTCGGGGACAAAGCAGAATTCTTTTTACCACTGTTTTGGAGAGGGTGTTTAACCGGTCGTTGTGGCGCGTAAGACTCTATTAAAAATGGGTTATCAATCGTTAGTTCATTTATAACGTCATTGCGTCAAGGTAAATGCACCTGAGCCATTCCTCAATGCAATACTGTCGACGGGACCTGGATGATGTGTGCTGCAAGTGAAGATATTGGGTGATGTGATTCTTTATAATTGGATCGTGACTTAGGGCCAGTCGGAGAAATATCCAGATTTTCAGGGACAAAGCAGAAATCTTTATTAACGTTTCGGACCGGTCGTTAGGGTTCATCGAGAGTAAGGCTCAAAATCAGTATTAAAAAATGGGTTATCAATCGTTAATTCGTTTATACCGTCATTGCGTCAAAGTAAGTTCATTTGACCCCTTCTTCAGGACAACCCTGTCAACAAGACCAAAATGAAGTATACAACAAGTGGTGAAATCTGGTGTTATTCTTGATGAATATGTGACTCAGGGTCTGTGAAAGATGTATGCAGAATTGTCGTGGACAATAATTTTTGAGGACAAAAGATGTTAGAGGTCATTCTTGATTCGATGAGGGCGTTTGACTGGTAATAAAGTTGATGGAGCAAAAAACATTAAACGGATGTTAAAAGTTAGATGAACAGAACGAGATACAGAAAGAGATCAATAGATCTGATGAGTAAAACATACAAGAAGACACGAACAGGGAGGTGGTAGAGAGAGGGGAAGAAAAGAGAGAGAGAGAGAGGGAGAGAGAGAGAGAAAGAAAGTTTATATATATATATATAGAGAGAGAGAGAGAGACAGAGAGACAGAGAGAAGAAGAGAGAGAGAGAGAGAGGAGGGGGTGGAGAAAGAAAAAGAAAGAAAGAAAACGGAAGTGACCAGGAATATAGGGACACGATATCTGGTGCGGTTGGTTACAAACGAACAACTATTTCTATTTATGATTATATCACAATCGGTTAATTTCACAACTGCAACTTTTAGATAGTAATTACTAGTCGTCTGTTATTGCATATCACGGTCAACATGTCAATGGAAGGATTCCATGTAATATAATATTGGGATAATAAGTTTCATAAGGTTCTCCACATCACAATGAGCAAGATCCTTGGACCTAACAATTTCCTCGCTATAGAGCTTGTGAACTCTTCCTTAGATCTAAACAGGTTGTGATACGGTTCTAAACGAGGACACAATATTAATTTCGTTATCTGATATGACATGAAAACAGATGAGGTGGCATCCAAAGCGTGCAGTGTATGTCAACGGCGGTGTCTGAGGTGAAGTGGGTTTCTATCTTTAAGAACTGACCATATCAAATTTCATTCTTCTTTCCGTTTATCTCTGTCTCCCTATCGATCTACCTATCTCATCCTCTCATTTTCTCTTTCTTTCTCTCTCTCTCAATCTCTCGTTCTCTCTTTCACATGCCCACGACGACACACACACGATGTCTCAGGCCTATCTCGTTATCTTATCATTATCGTTTAATCTCATCCTCTCTCTCATCCTCTCTACTCCCGCTATCTCTTTCAATCGCTATCTCTCTCTCTCCACCTCCCTCTCTCTCTTTCTCTAAATCTGTCTCTCCCTCATATTTTCTCTTTCTGATTCTCCTCTCCCTCTCCATCTCTCTTTCATCTCTGTCTCTCTCATTCCCCTCCCTCTTATACATGTACTCTCTCTCTTTCTCTTTCTTCCTCACCTGACATGACAAGAATAGTTGATAAAAGGGGACCGAGAATTACTTGAGGAAATACGATTACATGGTCGGTTTGTGTCCTTAAGGAGATCAGTCATCTATCGTCGATGAGTCCCTTACTTGTTTTGGTCCCTTGTCCTCGTCGATGACTAATTTAGGACACGTTTTTAACCAGGTAAAATTGATTCCTTTCTCTCTGGAGAATCCTCTTCTTTCATGGGCCGGTGTGGCAGCCACTTCTTGACCGCGGGTTACGTCCGCCCGGACTAAGCGGCACCCCCCAAAATCACCCGATTTTGTCCGGACGTTAGAAACCCACAGTCAGGCATGAGGGCTGCCATACCGGCCCCTTATCGGCTGAGTTATTGATTCCCTCGGATAGGATTTAAGGTCCTTGTTGTTTGTTTTTGCTAGTCAGGTAAATCTAAAAAGACATCAACATAAAACATAAAACATAAAACATAACAAACAAAACCATCTGATGCAACCATTGAATATGGAAAACTTCAAAAACATAACAATTAATCTATTGTGCTATATATTCCTATTTGGCAATAAATCATGTAAAACGATCGCAACTGCTTTCGGAAAAAGAAATCTAAGGCTATTATAAAAGCCTTTTGCGTCATGATATGTGCGAGCATGACAATGACGTATTACGTCATCCGAATATGATTTCTATGGAATATACAACAGGTATTGCAATTTCCTTTGAGTTGATTTTTTGAAAATAGTTTTATGTAATTATACAAAGAACCTAACTTAATACCCTATAGCTTTCCGTTTCCGTTCTTACTACGTCATATGAACAAATACTGAGGACACAGTTTTTATTTAACAGAATGTGGAAATATGGGACAGCCACTTTCAGATGTCAACATTAAAAATTCAAGATTTAGATCATGATCACGATAGTTTGCCTTAAAGATAAACACAACAAATATATTTTTTTCTAAAACTTATTATGCCGCTCTTAATATTCCCTAAAGCCAATACAATTGCATCCTCTTCTGGATGTTGCTATATCAGGGGTGCAGATCCACCCTTATATATCCACCCGCCTTACCCCTTCCCCACCCAAAGGCTCCTTGACCAACCGGTAATCCTTGGTTTCCAACTAGAGCACGCAATTTATTACTTTATGTAGGACACCGACTTCATTTTCATTTATTTTCAAATTTCACTTCATCACTGAATCGGCGGTCACTTGGTCAAGCAAGGATGAATACACATACACAAAATACTTCTGTTATATTATATTGCAATCAAAGACATGTAATAAACCGTCATAATTATTAAGTACAAGTTCGCCGACATCCCATTGAAACACATGTGAATAGACCGGTTTACTAACATATTCAAATTTTGGATGTTTCTTTTCTGGGAAATTGGTGACGAGTTATTCCATTAACCTGTGTTTAATGAACTACGATACTTGGAATCCAGTCTGCATACATTGCTTGTTGCTATGTTGGACAAGGTTGTAGCAAGCGTTCAGGTCGTCAAGAACGACCTTTGTTTATAAAGTATGCATACAATAATAGTTAACCGGTCTATAAACAGGTGGATGTAAATATTCATTACACGGTTCTTCGAGAAAAGTAGGCATAAATTTGAATAGATGACAAATTCATTTTTTTCGAATTAATTGTACGTCTACACATATTTGCGCTCATCGTGTACAGATATCAATTTTAATCTCTATTGCACAAAATAAAATAAGTTGCAAATTGAATTGCTGATAATAGCAAAACCAAGGTGAAAATAGGTGAACACTTTCATCACGAATGGTTTAAATCACTTAAACTCAGTTCTATGAAACACTGAACAGATATTAACCCGACAGTTTCGGAGTCAGTGGTTCAGACAAAGAATCCTCCGGCATGAAATGGTCCTGGCAATCTGAAGTTAACTGCCAGTTTTCCCATCGCAAGAAGATACAATTTGCTGTATTTTTTTTATTTTTTATTGTATTTGTTATTATTAATTGTTGCTTTTGTCGTTGTTGTCGTTGTTGTTTTCTGTTGTGTGTGTATGTTTTTTTGTTTTGTTTTTTGGAGGGGGGGGGGGTATCATATGTGAAAATAAGTGGACTGTACCCATTTGAACCACGCAGCGATCGCCAAAATGGCAACTGACAGAGTGGTAGCTAATTTCAGATTACCAGTTCGCGCCTGACGAAGGCGTCTGAATCACAGGCATTGGAATAGTCACAGGTAGATGCCCTTTGTAGATGTGTCATGATCTTATTCTTGACAAGAATGTAATAGTGTATTTCTTTTATTTTTTTGAATATTTCCCAGGTACCCGGTCTTGTCACACATCAGGTATTAACATAACGGAAGCAGTCCCTCCCTCAACGACCTTCACACACCTTTCCCGCGTCATTTTTCTTCACAAAATGATGGACAAATCATGACAACATTCAAATTCGTTCCTATGGCAACTGTTTCATGATGAATACCTCAGTCTGACATGTCTAATTTCAAGGATCCTTTCTAACTGGCTTTGAAGCATCATCTTGGATGTAGAGTCAGTTTAGCCTTTTTACCAAGTGTTCCTTTCAGGTGTTTCTTTGTGCAGGTGTATGTTGATGTTTTCCTTTCTTACTTAAAAAAACTCTTTTATTAGTAATTAATGCGCTGTTCAAATGTATTTCCATGATCTTGAATTTCATTTCTAAAAACTAATTTCTCATATTGTTTTTCTTTTATCTCCTCTGTTTATTTACCTCTCCCTCTGCCCTCTGCTCCCCCTCTCTCTATTTCTCATTTCAGCCTTTTTTCCCATTTCTCCCTTCCTCTGCCTTTCCTCTCTCCCTCTCTCTCTCTCTCTCCCAGTGTCTTACTGTTTTCATTCTTCTTTCTCCCTTTCTCTACCTATCCTCCCCATACTCTTTCTCTCTCTCACTCTCTCTTTAATTTTCTCCCCTCCCTCTCACTCTTCACCTATTGCAGTACCCTGGTCGGATGAGTTAGAGTTTCCAGGTTTCCTTCGAGAATAACCTCCTTAATCGCTATGGATAAAGTGAGATCCGAAGAAAAACCCTTTGGAATCCGGTTAGAAGATTGAAGTTTGGAATGCGCAAATCTAAATCTAGGGACCTGTGATGATTTTTAGTGTATTTGCCAATTTCTCATTTTTTGCTCGATTGAATAACAAATCAGTTGATGCCAGACGAATAAAATTATGATAGGGTGAATAACATTTATCATACAACAGATGATTACTAGCCTTAACAAAACGAGACCGTTTTATTTCCTCAGGGTAGCCTTATCAGTATTAATACTGCTCTTCTGAAGGGTTCTGCTTTAAAAAAAAAATATTAACCCATAATTCTCGGGTACACATTTTGATACACCTGGGTAGAGAGGGACAGATGCGTGTAAAACACCTTGTCCATGGCCGTAACCAACGAACAAGTATCGAACCCAGGGCCTTTCGTATGAGAGTCAGGAGCCTTTCATCAAAATACCACATTACTCTCACAACAACTGTTTTTAACGCCTGCAGGTTATCAAGGAATATAATAGTAATACACTCTAACCAAAGTTATAGCTATGCATTTATCACAAAGAAGTTATCTACAATCATGATCATCTATTTTCAAACTCGTCTATGTTATTTACAATAACAATCGTTTATATAATGCAGATTCTTTTAAAAAGTATACTCTTGTGCAAATAATACAAAGTATCATATTATTACCCCCTGACTGAGCCACTATGATGATGATAAGGCGCTCAAGCGTTCAATTAATTATTTCTACTGGATACCCATTTACTTCACCTGGGTGAAGAGTGGCAAAGGTAGATCAATATCTTGCCAAAGGACATTAGTGCCTAGGTGGGACTCGAACCGCGAACCGTGTGATCCAGATTCCTGTGCCGTATCCGCTAGACCACAACACATCTACAATGGAAATGTGCATTGAGCAGAAGCGAGAATGATATGAGAAAAAGGGAGATTGTTGCCGACACATCCTTATCAACCCGACTTATTAAAAAATCTAACAAAGATTTGTTTTAATTAGAAAAAATCGTTATACGAGAAGCTGGATGACTTTGCTACATTATTCAGATTTAATCGGATTTAGTCTAGCATTCGTTTTAAAAATACCATCATGATTTTGCTAATGTACTTCAGTAATCTCTGCTTTTAATTATTCTCGTACATCAAGATATGCGATAGCCATCAAAGTAGGTCAGATTGATTGGGATTCGTTGCCATGAACTTACGGATACATAACACAGTCTCCCAGTCTCTTCCAATTATATTAGTTTTGACTATATCATACCAATTACGTCACGATGAAATATCACGCTGATTGATAATCGTATAGAGATATCTACAGCTTCAAATAACCCCAAATTGTGCGTTATGGAAGAATTAGAACAGATATGGTTTATGTTTGACCTTTTGATTGCCTATTTTAGTGCTTTCCTCTATGTGATTTATTCAAGAGAGAGCGTCTGATTCGATATTTGTATTACAAATTTAATTATCAAAATTAGGTTACCCACCCATCCTACAATATCAAGTTAGACAGGTTGTTCTAAAGTTCATCCTGGAAATGTAATTCTAGTGAATTCACATATCTGAACACTTTGAATATTACATATTATGAGAGTTAAAAGTTTCTTCGTGTCTACCTTAGCCATAATCATGATGATGAGAGACTTAGCATGAATTCAGCTTTAAAAGGGGGCACAAGCGTCATTAGAGATTTGAGGAGGGCACCGGTCATACCAAGTGACAGAAATGCTAATTATTAAAACATGGCTACTTATTATAAGAACGATGCGGAAGTTGTTCCTATCATTTGATTTGTTGTGTTTTACCGTCTCTTTCTTTCGTCTCTTTCGTTTTCTCCCCTTCTCTTTCTCCTCTCTCGTCTATCTCTCTATATCTTTCTATCTATTTCTCTTCTTTTCTTTTTATTGGTTTTACTTTTAGCAATTCAGGGATCACGGCGTTCCAATCAACAGAGTTCTTTAAAGATAATCTTGCCCCTGATGAATTGACTACAAATGTAATAATAACATTCAAAACATCAGTAATTTAAGAAATTTTACGAAAAAGCAATGGCCACAGATAACAATGGTTTATTTTCCAATCTAGAACGACCTCTCCCTGTGTTCATGTCGTGCTCTAGATTTGAAAACCCAAACCATGTTTTCATGACGCAAATTCACAGCATCACCTAAAGAATACACATGAAGTTGAGTGGTATGTAGCAGACATATTGATGTAATCAGGATCCGTTTTTTTTATAAAAGTTGATTTGACAATGTAAAAAAAAGACATATCGATCTGGAGAAGTTTCTTCTGAAAAATAGGTCTAGCCAAATACGATTGGCCGAAAGATTATTCTGATGGCTCCCTTTCAAATCGGTAAAATATATGCCATATTTCTTGACATTACACTGTTATCAACGTGTGTGCATTATAAATAGAGGTTGTTTTGCCTTCATAATGTAAACAATAAAAAACACCAACAACCTCGCTTTGGCCTTATTGATGACATGGTATAGCACAAAAGGATCATAGAATAAGACAATTTGGGGGGGATCAAAAAAAGGATTTATGACGAAATTAAAAGTTTAACGCAAAATAAATGCTTTTGTATATGACTCATTCAATTAAGAGATTATTCATTCCTAATTAGGTTTCAATAACCACCTTACATTATAATTATTACTCATTTAAGAGCAAAAATACCAAGCCAATTGGATGGAAATTAAGTTTGGAAACACAATATTATTTCTAGACTTCATTCCATAATTCATGGAATTACCAAATGTTTCATGTGTCTTTCTTTCTCAACATTTTGCGGTCATGAATACCGAAGAAACTTTTATTGGATAATTGCAGTAATTACTTCCATGAACTATCAATCAATTTCCGCCCTCAAAATAGTGACTTCCTCCCGCGGATTACAGCTAGATTTTTCTGAAATTGCTTTTAAAAATATCCATGTTCATAATTCACTTTTTCATTTTTTGTATTTGTTTAAACTCACAAAATTACCTAAAGACGATATTAATGGCGTAGGTGTAAGTTTAAATAGATTTAAGAAAAACTCATGTTTGAGTTGAGATGGGGAAGGGAGAGAGAGAGAGAGGGAGAGACAGAGAGAGAGAGAGAGAGAGAGAGAGAGAGAGAGAGAGAGAAAGACAGAGAGAGAGAGAGAGAGGGAGAGAGAGGGACAGAGAGACGTAGAGAGACAGATATACAAAGAGACAGAGAGTTACGGAAGCAGAATGTTTGGATTGCATTCTTGTTCCAATCAAAATATACAAACGAGAATAATGATTCATTTCGGAAGTATCAAACTAATTTCGATTTTCAAAAATTGAAACTTCACTCTCATTTAGCCTTGAATAATTCTTCAATAATTTCCTTCATCATGTGTTCATGTTCATGCTCACTTCACTTTTAATGTGGTATGCAAACTCAAAGGCATTTTAGCTACGATCACTTAATACCATACAGTTATGATACACTGGCCATACTTTACGTTTGTGTTGCGTGAGGTCACAATTGACTGCCATTTATTTTAAAGAAAATTTAACTTAAATGGATTATTTGAATTTCCTCTAAGTTCCTTACAGAACATCACCACATCCTTATTATTCTCATGAATGGTTTCCGTCTTTGTTCACGGACTAAACGCAATCTCACATGGTCTATAGTCTACATTTGAAATGAAAAAGGCCCACAAAAACCAGATGAAGAAAATTTATTTTACATGTATTTGATGATTCGGTTTGTATTTGAAATATTAAAGGGATACTAATTAGCGATAAAGAAGGAGAGAATATTTTCTACCCCAACCGTTTCTTCACATTTCTCTTAAACCAGTTAGTGCACTCAACGCGACATACAAGATGATGGGACCGGTGGCGCCACGGGTGGGGAGGGGGGGGGTACGTGCCCTCATGATGGAATGACTTAAAAAGGGTGGGGGAGATAAGCAAACTAAAGGGGAATGGAAGGGCAACGTGAAAATAAGATGACCCTTTTCCAAAGCTCCCCTCGACGACCTTGATTCCTCGCATCTATCTAGTAGCCCCCCCCCCCCCCCCCCCAAAAAAAAAAAAAAAAAAAAAACATCAGTGCCCCCCTCTCAATGGCTTCACCACACTACGACATCGGCAGGGGGGAAAAGAAAAAGAAGAAGATACAAACAGAGGAGGAGGAGAAGAAAAAACATCATTCGCTGTTGAGTTTTACTTTCCTTCCTCGCACAATATCGGTCAAGTAACTTCCAAGCGTTGCGGGAGAATGTCTGTTGTCGTGGTTACTTTTCATTTTGTCTTCCAAAATTATCTCGAATTTGTCCTCTCTCGAATCTCAGTTTTCACGATCTCATAGATAGTAACTACGAAAACATTATTAGAAGGAGTGTTCCAATTTCCTTCAATGTTTAGGATGATTTGATAAGCATCCTTGAATCAATTTCTGTACCGCTCTTGAACTTCCTTTGTTTTCCTGTTTTGGGTATTATCTTCTTTATAAAAACATGTGACGGGTTTCCAGCGGAGCGTGCCGAATATCTTTGGTCATGTGATGCCCGAGAAAACGATATTCTGTTTAAAAGTGAATCGGGGTAATTGAAGTTGTCTGCGCGTTGTTCTCCTTACATGCGCTGAAAATTAAGTGATATTTCCTCAAATAAACCTTGAAATTATGTTATGAAGCCAAGAAGAAAATTAATGGTATCAAAATACGTTTTCTCTCATGTAGGACGGAGCAAAACCCATGGAGAGATTCAATTTAAAACAAGTTAATTCAGAAATGAAATTTCTTTAATTTCTTAATTGATTGAATGATTAGAGAGGAAAGATTGTCTCGACTCTTGGCTTGGTTTCTGATTTTAAGTTCGGAAGCACTGGAATGGTCTACGAAATACATGTAATATGAATTAATCATGAGGTAGTCTATATATGTTGTAGCATGGATCCAATACTGGAGAGGCACCATTACCTGAGGGGGGGGGGGCGGTACCAGCCTTAATGGTTGGATTTTACTCTATTTGTTTTAACCTACAATCACCCGAAACACCCCGACCACCTAAATAATGAAATGACGATTTGGACACACTAACTTCGGCCTATCTCCCACTCTAAAGTTGGAATAGGGCTATGATAGAGAGTTGCGATTAATCTGAAGTGATCGCAAGTCCTCCAGCTAACTAATACAAACTACAGTAAAACCTGTATAGAAAGACCGCTCGAGGGAGACAAGAAAAGCGGTCTCTATGAGCAGGCAGTCTTTAGGTATAGGTTTCTTTAGTACAAGTCTCGAGGGGAAACTGCTCAAAGGAAACAAAAAGTGTGGTCCCTATATAGACAGGTGATCTTTCTATACAGGTGGTCGCTAAAGCAAGTTTGACTGTACTATCTCTTTAATGGTTGTGATTGATATCAAGTTGCGCTTGATTCGAATCAATCCAATCCCAGCTGTTCATAGGACGGAACCTAGGAGTACCGATAAAAGGGCAATCGTCTTGTATCGTCGCAGTTTAGATCCTGCGTGGCGACAATATTGAGCGCCAAATTTCTTTTCGCCCTGAGCAATGTTTTGAGCTCTAATCGATGAATTATGATTGGTTGGCCTGACAGGTTAATTATACAAGAGCAGGAAGGGGGAGAAAATGTGCAAAAGGGGGGCAAAGTTGCGCTGGGAAGGAAGATTTATTTGAACTTCACTGCAAACGGGGGCTCATTTAGCTACTTGCACTTGAACAGTTTGGTTCAGAGCATAGTCTAATCTGGAACGAAGGATATTAGATACAAGATTGGAGTAGTAAGAAAGATATGATATACCTGACCAAGATGAAGATGCAAATTAAAACTTTGAGACTTTGAGAGAGACGTAATATATTGATATGGGGGACAAGTACAGAGAAAACTAAAATCCCAAAAAGGGGAAGGAGGATAGAGGGAGAGATAAAGAGAGAGAGAGAGACAGATGTTGTAAGAAAGAGAGAGACAGATACAGAGGCAAAGAGAAAGAGAGACAGAGACAGAGAGAGGGAGGGAGGAGGGGTGGGCAGGGGGAGACGAGTGTTGCTGTACTTGTCAACATATCTTATTCTTCTGAATAGCATCATGATGGTTATTGATATCAGCAAAAGACATTGCTCTTATTATTACCATTATTAGCATACATATTGCTCCGTTTAGTCTCATTTCACGACGCCCCCTATCGTCAGAGCATGGTTTGAGCCAGCAGCCTAACATGTTAGCCTATGGACGTTTTTTTAAAAAATCGTTAAAAATTCATTTTTTGTTTAAACGAAAAGCACATCCACCCCGACGTACGTTATCACTAGCTCTTTCATTGGAGCCCTCATGTCTCATTGACTTTTGAAAGTTCACCCACCGTAATTTTTCAAAATAGGTTGCAAGCTCGTCATTGCCTATAATACACATGTGAAACAAGTCTAACTTTGTACTCAGTTTGCCAAGCGATTTGAAGATTATAGGTCGAGCACACGAAACATAAAAAGCATGAATTATCATAGATCACTTCTGCCTATTTCATTATGTCCATTTCATCCAACCCCCCACCGTAATTTTTCAATTTAGTAAATGCAAACATTTAGCCGAGGTAAGCAAAAACATGAATATTCATGACGGTCAGACAATACAGCCTTTTAGTACGTAACGTATAATGAATGGGAATGTGCGATGATCCGTACAGGAGATAGAGGTCAGTGGTTTGTGCTGGCAATGTTCACGCGAGCGAAAATGAGACAATCGGAGCAATATGATTACTGTTATCACCATTGAATCATAATCATAATTACAATCATAACTAGAAATATTGTCATCATCAAAATCATCATTAATATACTAATTATATACCATATACACCATATCATGACCATATCACCCCCCCCCCCCTTCACCACCACCATCCCCATCACACCCTCTCCCTCCTCCTTACATCATCTTCATCCTCATCCGCACAATCATCATCCACCTCCTAATCCTAAACATTCTCCAATACCATCATTATCATAACCGTCCTCCATCATCATCATCATCATCACCATCATCATCATCACCATCATCATCATCATCATCATCACCATCATCATCATCATCATCACCATCATCATCATCATCACCATCACCATCATCATCATCATCATCATCATCACCATCATCATCATCATCATCACCATCATCATCATCATCATCATCACCATCATCATCATCATCATCACCATCATCATCATCATCATCACCATCACCATCATCATCATCATCATCACCATCATCATCATCATCATCATCATCACCATCATCATCATCATCATCATGCCCACTTTGCCATCACAACTCTCAGCAATCGCCTGTATCATGGATATTAACCTTCGGAAACACCCACTCTAAAGATTGAAATCATTACAAAAAAGTACAGAAACAAGTGTTTCATTCACATTCATTGCCTACATGCTTTTTATTCACATCTTCAAAAAACTATTCACATAGAACACAAAAATGAAGCATCAAATCAAATACTTTCAAGATTTAAACACCGGAAAGTTATAGAACAGGTTGTTCACCCCTTCCCCTTTTTGTTGCTTCTCTAAATAGCAATGAAATCTCATGCAAACATTAATTTCCCAACATTTTGCAGGTTTGCACAGTGAAATAAAGCGTAGTCTTAGAAATACATTTGAGAGAAAAAGAGATGTTTGAAAAGAGACAATAAATAATGATATTTATACATATGGGGGAATAGAAGAAAAGAGTCAAAAGAATTAGTTTGACAGTACACATAATACTTCATATATATTTTGAGACGAACATGAACAATTAAACTCGCACCGATTTTGTGTTAAATAATTGTCATTATACTTATCCCCATTCCCCTGCAACCCTTTATAAATTCCAAACAAATATTTTTTTAATAATACCGTGAATTTTAAAATTATCATTTAACATGATAGGATCAACACAACTAAATATTTCAAATATGATTCAGAGTTTCACATTGTAGTGCCGACAGTTCCTTTGACACAAAACTCAACAAATGAGAGAAATGTTAGATAAAAATATAAGCTCTGACATAAATATGAATTTCATCTTAATTAATTTTAAAGATTTTGTCTATGCAGGTCACTTTTCCTCATAATTCTTTTTAAAATATATATTTTTACACACATTTTGTGATAGTACTTATTGTAGTGAAATACGAATAGTATATTCATAATATTTATCATCATCTTCCAAAACATACAACTATGAAATTGCTCATCAACAATTACAACTTATTATAAGTATGAAACCATTTATGATTGTGTTCTCAATAAAGACTCTAATGCAAAACAATAATGTGTTCATGTTTAAATCAATGGGTACATGATTGTCACCAGTAAAATATTTGAAACAAAATCTTTTCTGACATCTCTGGTTTTCATTACCAAAAGAAACAGGGTGATTAATTAATTATAAACAAAATAGTACATGGCTATGGACAGTAGGATAGATTAATTAGGAATGGGAAAGAAAAAGGAGGAAAAAGTTGCCTGAACTCTTCATTCTCCTGCGTGACCGACGTAAATCATAATATATTTGCCCCTGCCAAATTATAATGAGATAATCGGTCTTGATCCCTAACTTCTGCTTCTTCATTAGAAGAAAAACGGTAAGCCATAATAGTTTCACTTTTTATGAATTCCTTTAGCTAGTTCCTTAAAGGATTGAAATAATCAAAATGAAGTCTTTCCTCAAGTTCCTAATTTCCTCCTGTGTCCTTTTCTTTCTAATATATGATGTTAAATCAGCATTACCCAAAATCGTATAAGAGCCATTGTAATTAATGAGATCCTTATTAGTGTCCAGTGAGTTCTGTATGTGACAGGACCGAAGGATACTCTATTTGTGTCGCTCAGAGTACAATAACCTTTTAGGTAAGAGAATTAATCAGAATAGGCCCAAACGATGGAACAGTCATGAAAACATCAGCAGCCCTGCAATAAGGTTGTTAAACCCATGTTTTGTTAAACCCAATGGCATTTACGGCCTTACTGCGGGGAAGTGACGATCCATCACAGTTCATATTGCACAAGCGGGATTCAGAAAGGAACATACAACAAAACGTCAAACAGACGCAAGTACATTGTACGAGTGATGTCAAGCCAGTCTCGAGGGACCAAATGGGACCATCCTTTACTAAATTTAGTTTGTAAGCCAATACCTAAAAGATTGTCTATACTATCCTTCTCACATGCCAATAAACATGATGTTGAGTATTAATAGATAGCTTTTATTATTTCATTATCATTATTCTATGTGAGTCATCCACCTTAAAAGGGATCGACTCCGGATTGATAGTTAGATATAATCTGAAGAGGTTCCTCTCGTAAATAAAGCACGGACCTCTCCGAATTAGAGGATGATGGGACAGAACGATACCAAGTTGGCAACACATGATTTATCTTCAAATCTTGGTGGGAAAATATGAACTGCCTCTCTTAGGAGTATGACTTAAACTCCAGTGGTTAAAAGTTTAAGGATTCAATATTTTGAGGCCAAGTTCTTCCATCCTATATATATTTATCTTTGAATCTTGGTGGGAAAATATGGACTGCCTCTCTTAGGAGTATGAAAGAAAATCCAGTGGTTCCAAATTTAAGGATTCAATATTTTGAGGCCAATTTCTTCCATCCTATATATATTTATTGAAGTCAAGGACATCATATGATAAATATTCATTTGCTCATTCACCCCTGGCAAGTCTGATGACTTTCTGAATCACAAAGGAGATATAAATCACAAGATGGGTTACTTTACAAGAGAGAATACATCAACAAGATACGTTACACCACCTCAGCAAAGAAAGACACATAATGGAATGATAAATAGATGAACGAGAAAGCCGAAGGAATGAAAATGTCATGAAAATAAATATTTTAGAGTTGAATACTTTGATTGAAATTACAGAGGAATGATTGAATAGTAATAATGATTTTGTTATAAAATGACGAATGTACTGGATGGTATATATGAATTTGAATGAAATTGCATAATCCGACATTTCAATCTTTGACAAAAAAATCTTTAGTCTTCAAAAAAACAAAAAACCTTCCAACTGCCACATTGCATAATATCTTATTAGCACTGTGGATCCATGTAGATCCATGCTTAATGATTATTAATCAATGATAACTTATGCAACATATCAATGGTTTACCATCCCCTTTTAACATCGCCCAAACTTCAAATACGGTCCCCCCACCCCTGTCTTTTGAAAACTATTAAACCATAAAATCTTTGATGTACATTACATAGCACACGGCATGGACAACAATCCCAGCTTGGATACCAAGAAGGGAATGACATAGATATCACAAAATAAAATTTGTATTCTCTATTATGGTGTGGACATAAATGCAGTGCAATACTAATGGCTGCAGTTTGGTCTAACTCAGCAATTTCTGGAGCTATTTGCATCCTTGCATAAGGATCGTTGAAATCTACATTCAAAGCACACGGGTGCCAAGATCCAGAGCATGTGAATACGAGTAACGTCAAGACATGGATTGAGCGCTTAGAATGTGTAACCATTTTGTTGTAATTTGACTTCTTAACAAAAGGAGTTTGACATTTGTGGGCGTTTTACAAAAAAGTTTAAGCCAAATTCTAAACAAGACATAATTTTAGGCCTATTGTCAACACAATGAAATCAAGCTGTTAAAACTAGACTCTGAGCTTTAACACAATGCATACCGCATCACTCTTGAAACACAATTACAATGATAGTTTTTTTTCTCTATCTTCAAATTTTAAATAAGTCTCTCTGTATTCATTTTTATATTTTTTTTACAATATTTATCTTCTCACAACTATTCACAAACAACACAAATTGCACAAAGAAAGGTAATGCGTGGGTTAGATTAGGCCCACTTTACCCAAGCAAACTCAGATGCCCAGAACATGTAGAAACCGCTTATTAGAGTTTCAATTTCTCCCGCAATTATTATTCAATCATCTCTATCAAAATAACAACTATTATCTTATTTGTAAGTTTGTTTTTTAAAGACATGAATTTTACACGTTAGATGAATACAATAGTCTGTTATTTTTGACAATGTGCGCTAGTTGCTTCGACCCAGGCAAGGTTCAAAGGTTTATGCACCTTGAACACTGGTCAGTGAGTTGAAGGTTCAAATACCCGATGAAGACTTAGCCTGTGTTTCCGGTGGTGAAGGGACGGTTGACCTCGGGTGCAGAGGTTGGAGGTCATTGAGGTAAAGCCTTCAGGATTGCATTGACCTCTTCCACTACGGCGGTGAGAGCAAACTCAAACTGGGCCTGGAGAGAGAGAAAGAGAGAGAAAGAGGGAGGGAGATAATACATAAGTAACAATCTATTTACACCACAAATAATTGAAATTTATTTAAAAAATGGACAACTAATTGAAATCAGTCATACATACATGTATCAAATTCTGATGAAATACAGACAAACATTCCAACTTCCATTACTTGTTATAATACATTTTAAAGAAAATTTATATTAAAATGATTTGAGGAAAAAAAAAACCTTTCGGATCAATGCATACAATTTTCCAGACCAATACATTATAAATACCACTTTATTTCAAAACTCTCCAAACGATGAAAATAAACCATTGACGACACAGGCAATGAGAAAAATGACAACAATAGGACTTGCTCCATGACTATACACACGTAGGTGCGAGTACAAGGAACTTGCCAAGATAAACCAAATTTGAAAGGTGAAATATATCGCACATCTCGTTCAAGATGATTCTTATCTTATCTAATGGAAGCTTCAAAGTAAGTCAGGTGGAAATGTGTCAAGACGCTGTCAATGAAATCTTTCTTCTTTAGAACGTTCAATTGTGAGATTTTGGGATTTCAATCAATCGTTTGGGAACAATGCTGATTCTGAGACAGGAAGTTGTGAGCCACTTGCTTTCATGGTTGATTATGTTGAAAAAACATTTCACGATGTCAAAGAATATTAACCTATGTATGTTACCTAAAAGCCTGCAGTGTTCGCCTTAATATTCTAAAGAGTACATGAGATATAGTTCGGGATACATTTGTCTAATTCCATTTAAAAAAAAACCTACGCCATGTTTAACAAAGGAAAAAACTCAGAGTTCAGTCCAACTTCCCATGACAAATTCAAAAAGACTTCTCTTTACAATACAGATCAAGTTTCACGGCCAGTATGAATGATGCATCATTGACCCATCAGGTATAATTTCATTTTAATTTGATCTGCGTTTCCAGCGGATTCGAGCTAGAATATTATCAGGCTCGGTAATCAAGAACCTATAAAAGATGTTCTCAATTCGATTCATCTGATCTCTGTCTGAGATCGGAACCAAAGTGGAAGAGAGGATGAGGAAAAGGGCGTCAAGTAACATGCATCTCGTAATTTCCTCTTTTGCGCAGATTTCGAACAGGGATGATTCGAGGCAGATGGGTAGATTTTGGGTGAGATTGATAAGGAAGGAAGTGATAAATGACCACTGCCCAACCTTCAAGCTTGCGACTTGAAATCTAGGTGAAGAGAATGACTATAGATCATTCCTGACTGTCAATTTATAATGACTGTCCATCACTTTATACTTCCTCACAATTCTGTTTCTGTTTTTCTATAATAATCTTACGGGCACAGGACAAAGTCTCAACAAACATGGAGCGCCTTGTTTAAATAGCACTTATTACTCAGCGATTATACATTTTCGTTTAGAATGACATGTATTGGAAAGATGCTATCTATTCATACAGTTATCTATTGGAAGCTAGAGGAGTGCTGATTCATAGAGTTAATACAGAGTTAGTTGTGTTAAAGTATTATGAATCAACGGATGATATGTAGTGATGAATTTATTGGATTTTGTGAAAATTTATTTCAGTATCAAAACCAGAAACATCAGAAATATCCAGACTTTTTCTTTGCGACAGAGCCGACAGAGGAGGCGACAAAATCGAGAGTGAAGGTTGACATTCATTTTGTTGGCCTTTTCTATCATGGAAGGGAGTAGACACTGTGGCTACATCTAAGCATGATAAAATCTTTTAGGTATGAAACTCCCGTTATCTCTACGATCAATCATTAAAATGGGAGTTTCAAAGAATGTTGCTCTAAACCTTAGGGTCATTCTATGTTGTAGCATTCTCTCACCTTTTAATATGTAGGTTATCAGATCTGGGTCGATGCTATAAAGCACTAGTTTATGTTTTAATAATACTCCCTTTCCCGTTGTGGGTGGAAAATTCTGCCTAAAATTTTGGGCTGTACTGAAAAACTTGGGACTATAATTAGCCATGTTTTTTTTTAATGCATAACACATATCGGCCTTGTTTTCACGAAGTGACGGTAGAGAGGAAAATCGTAACGCAAAGTGAATGCAATTTTTTTTCACTACCGTCACTTCGTGAAAACAGCGACGATATATGCCACTAAACTGTCAATAATGCCAGGTTCCTCTCCAAAAAAACATGTCTGTAACATATCTTGTTAATCGTTCATCATTTTATATTAGTGTACGTTCAACTTAACTGACTCACAATATTTGTTTAGAATAACGCTGAATCTAGTTTGTACTATTTTAACAGTGATGATGATTGATATCTGAATTAAAGTAATATGAATGACGTATATTAATAACGTCTTCCATTCCTTATGCAGTTTTCACATGCTAATGGATTTCAGTAAGCTAACTCAAATAACCAGGTGATCCTATGCTTTGGGCCCTATCTGAGGGGCTGCCATACTTTCGCTACCAGGGGACCCATGTCATTGCATCCTATCCAAGGGACTTGCATTCTTACCTGGGTTTGGACCATGCCTGGACGTTGATCTCTGATGTGCTCTAGAGTGGCTGCAATGTCCAGCTCCTTGACCCCTTTGAGCATCCTGGTCAGCACCAAGTCCAGCAGACAGTACGTGCCGGTGCGCCCAACGCCGTCACTGTGGAAACGAGAAAAGAAGGCAAATAAATGCCAAAGATTCGTTAATGCCGTGCATTTATCTTCAATAATAAGAGCAACACAGTGAAACCTGTCTATAAAGACCACCCAAGGGAGACAAGAAAAAAGGTATTTACAGATAGCTGGTCTTTTTGTAGAGGTTCCTTTCAATGAGAAACCATTTTCAAGGGAAACAAAAACGTGGTCTTTGTAGACAGGTCATCCCTAAAGCAGGTTTGACTGTATATTGTTTGGAAATAATAATCCGGCCTAGTTCAGCCAAGTGCAGCCAAGTGCAATGTTTTCTTGAACAAAACTCCTTCTTGAATAAAACCAAAAAAAATGCAAACCATCTGAAGACTGAGAAAGAAATATAAAAAAAGAAAATTAATAAAAAGCTGTGCAAATTATAGAGGCGTGAACACAAGACAAATTAAAATAAAAAACAAAAATATTTCCATAAGAAAGATGTGTTATAATGGGATGAGCAGGGAGAGAGAGAGAGAGAGAGAGAGAGAGAGAGAGAGAGAGAGAGAGAGAGAGAAAAAGACAAACAGATACACAGTGAGAGAGAGGAGGAAGGAGGGGGTAGTGAGAGAGAGAGAGAGAGAGAGAGAGAGAGAGAGAGAGAGATGTAGAGAGAGACAGAGATAGAGAGAGGGTAGTGAGGAGAGATTCAGAAGAAAAATGATGGAGAGTTTTGGGGGTATATTATCCTCATGTCAATGACCTTGTAATTATCCTTGAACTCTTTCCTACTTCCACCAAAAGAAAGCCCCTTTGAGTCACAATCAAAAGATGCACTTATCTATTAGATAGGCGATGACATATGTCAAAGAAAATGGCCATATCCTCAATGCTACTATCACTCTAATTCCCGCTCTTCATAGGAAAATCCCTTAATAATATGTACTTCATGAGACTGAATTGGACTTGTTAAAGTATTTAAAAAAATAAAAAAATTGTAAACTAGCTAAAGAATATTGATGAAAAACGATCATAAAGACTATCAAGAAATCTAGTGCCAACAGAAGTTATGTTTGGATTATGTAATGTGTCACTGTCATGTTAACACATTTCTATACAGATGTAATTTATGTACAAGGTTGCTCGAAAAGTGTCCTGGGGGTGTTTCACAAAGATTCTAAGATGAATTTAATATGTTGGACTTAAAAATTATAGAAAGCCGTTAGCATCTTTGAAAATATTTTGTAAAAGTTATTTAAAAAGGCATAAAATGTTGATTCAAATCATTCATATTTTTAATTATTAAGGGGATTTCACGTTCTTGATGTGCAACTTATACAAATTCTAAAATAGTTGGATTTTTGCTTTTGAATATATTTTTCTTAAGGCTACAAATGGCTCTTCATAATATTGAAGTCCAACTTAGAGTTAAGTTTGACTTAGGTTCTTTGTGAAACACCCCCAGCGATGATTTCTTGAATTACTAGAAAGGATTCATTGATTGATTTTATTTATTAATTGGCTGATTACATTATTGAAATATTCTTTAAATCAGTGAATTCAAACAAGGTGTTGCCATATCACATGGATGAATGATTAAAAATGAACACAAGGGACTAGACTTTAAAAAATCTCTTCATGAAGTAGAACATTTGGTCATTATTTGACCTATCAAACTTAACTGATCAATATTCAAGTCCCAATCCAATGAACAAGCACATTTCCAAAACAAAGACAAAGAAAGAAAGAAGGACTTGAATGCTCCAAAGACTTCAGTGATCTTTTACTAGAGGCATGTCTCCATTTATAAACAGAACAAAGAACTTCCTACACAGCACGGCGACATCCATGTCAAGATGCGGTCTGGTTGTCATGGCAACCCCACACCCTGATCGACTTCTCCTATCCTGCAGCACCCGGGTGGTTTGGTCACATGACCTTCCCTCAGGACGAAAATGCATGGAGGAAGAATTATTTATGGCACTGACTGCATGGACAGACTTCTTGCCAACGTAAAGATTGATAGAGGCGTATCAAGGGAAATCAACAAATGTTAGTTCTATACATGGCCTAGGAAAAAAGATGTGAGTAAAAAGAGGATTGAAAGTAGATGGCAAAGAGACTGATTGCCTATATTTATAAGGAAGAGAGGCTACAACATACTATTCTATATTAAATAAGGAAGAAGAGCATTTTCATGTTTCAACCATTCTCCATAGTAAAACCTAGTTGTGGCAGTTTGGAACCCGCTTCTGTCCCATTATGTGTGTGTGTGTGTGTGAGAGAGAGAGAGAGAGAGAGAGAGAGAGAGAGAGAGAGAGAGAGAGAGAGGGGGATGTGTTCTGACAAATCTATGTATATACATGTATGAACACAACTACTAGAAAAGGAGTTTAGCTTTCTCTACTTGTGATCAACACCATAATTATCTACAAGCAAGAAGCTAAACATTGAAACACTCAAAGCAACGCTATTTCACATCAGAGTGGGAACAGACACACGAGACAAAGAAAAGGAGAGGGTTCTGTAACCTCCGAGACCGGGACCAACACTGCCTCAAATTGGTGACACACCTGCGCTCGACACAGGCTGCCGAACATAGCGACAGACACAGACATACTCCTTTCCCATCACCCCTAGGGCTGTAGCGCTCAATTAAGCCTCTAATAGATGGCTCTACATAGCCACTCTATCTGTGCCTCGGAGAGAGTAGTCTTGGAATCTAGACTCCGTCATCATCATGAGTTGTTAACGACTATTGCAACATCAACAATGTTGTGGGAAAAGAATAATATGATTTTCCTATTACGATTTACCTATTACGAGATGAAGATAAGTTCAGGATGTTCTTGGGTTAATTTTCATCAAAGAAGTTAGATTTCATAATGACGTCTGTTTAGTGCCAGAATACCCAACCTAGGCCTACAAAAACCAAAATATATAGTTCTTCAAACTGATGACTTTTCTCCTATTCTTGAGTTAGCAGTTACTGTATCTAATACATCACCATCAAAACTTGAAAGTACAAAAAAAAAATCAAAAGGGCATGTGTATATCACCTCTCTAATTAAAACAAAAATGATCAATATTTAATCTTTGGGATCTTCTTTAACTCTATCACTTGCTATTCTTTTAATCAATACCATAATTCAAGTTGCCTCTTAGTTGCTTTATATTCGCCCAGGGCCTTGTCCTTGTCTTACAAAGAGTTGCGATTGATCCAAATTGATCACAAGTCCTCGAATCAATCACAAGTTTGCAGTCTCCTATCTCTTATGTACACAGTTGCAAAGACACTTTAAGTTGCGATTAAAATCAACTCTTTGTAAGAAGACGTGGCCCGGATCATAACAGCCATGCTATAAAGCGAACAAACTTGACTACAAGGTTGACATCCCAAGACTAGATCTTCACCATCATCTGTCCTCATCCCTTTCTTCCAGTTCATGCTCCTCTTGGAGCAGTCAATTACACTTCTTCTGAAGATTCCAAAAGACAACAAACCGCTGCTCTGAACTCTGAGGGTGAAGGTCTACCCCCCTTAGGGTGAACGATCGCGCCCGTGAAGGAGAAGAGAACATTGAACTCTCCGCAACTTTTGAGGAGGGGGAGGGGAGAGGAGGAGGGGGAAAGTTGAAGCTAGCTTGTTGCCAGATGAGAGCAATGGCTGTATAAGACAAATGTTCAAGCAACAATTGCTCCACAGTCTAAGAGAGCAGCGCCTTGTATCCTTTGCAAAAGGCGCTATATAAATCCAATTATTATTATTAGTAGTAGTAGTAAATTTTCAAAACTAACCAAATTTCTAAATTCATCATTGAAATTCACTCTATACCTAACCCTTACCATGATACATACTCTAACCCTCAACCTAACATAAACCCCAATCACAATTGCAGCAACCCTACTTTTAAACCTACATCTATGATAGAATGAATGTTGTGAGTGGCTTTGTTGGTTCACCGGGAGTAACTTGAAAGGTAAGCTGAGACAAGGATAGACAGAATTTGGACAACTTCGTAACGGTGGCTTTCAGACTTTTGGATATTTTTTTGTTGTGCACTTGCCTGACAAAGCAACACGTCGTTTCATATTATCTTGTTGCACCATGACTCTTTTTCATAGAGCAAATTCAAGCATAGATCAGATAAAATTGGCTACACATAATGACCTTGATACATTCATTCATCAGCAACAAACTGACAAAAGAGCTAATAGAGTAATTTCATTGCCTAACATGGCAACATTTCAGTGATCAAAACCCCTACAGCATAAAGGCCTTCTGTCGATCCTACGGTGAAACATGTTCAAAAGCGCTGTCATTTTTTGCGGTTATTCTAATTCAATTTACCCGTCATTAAAATCTTCTGTTCTCAATTAACCGCTCCTCTTCTTTCCCCCCCCCCCCCGTCATTTATAAAATGTTTGCAAAACATTTGTAATCCACCCTGCCATATACCCCCCAACACGACAGCTCCTATTGCAAGAGTACATTGAGAGGGGAGAGGGGAGAGGGGAGGGGGGGGGGGGGGGGTAAATGCGCCCCTCTAGATAAAAAAGGGGAACTCTTTAATCAAGACCAGCCCGAACATGACTTCTCAATTAGCTCCCAGGCAACAATGGGTGGTATTATCCCCACCTAACAGGATATTTAGAGCGCATTATGCAATATCCTTTGGTTTCCTGCGCCTTGTGTTTAAATGCATCGAGCCTCAGAGCACTCAATTAAAGAAATTAATTAATTCTTCCATCTAGTGGTATGGCAATTGGATTAGCGGCTTTGTGATTCTGCAAGTCACACAGGAGTTTTCTTCCACAGAGCCAGCGGGCGGGCGAGTGCGTGCTCGGCATTCTGTCATTGCCTTCTTTTAGAATGAAATCAATTTATAAATGAGGGCAACATATAAACAACAGAAAAAGTACATGACCACAGTCCCGACCTTCATTTCCCACCCCCTTCCCCCCTTCCATCTGTCTTCATGTACCATCTTTTCTTGCCCCCCTCCCCCTCTATATACCTGTTACTCTCTCAGCCCTCACCAATATAGCTATTCTAAGACAAGAATGTATAGTTCAATTATACCCTACATTTTGCAATGTCGATTTATTAGAATATCTGGAAGTAAATTTTCTATTTTCAATTTTTAGACATGTATCCTACATGCCCCCCTAAAAAAAAAAAATTTCAAAAGCAATATAGATACATATCATACACGCATTAAAAGATTATTATTATTATTATTATTATTATTATTATTATTATTATTTGAAACAATGTTCAATGTGTAGAGTCAATCAAATATAAATAAGACATACATGTAGATTTAGAATGCAAAAAGCTTGATTAGGGAAATGTATTCAACAGATGATGTATGAACTTACTATCTCACTTACGGATAACACGATGAGTGGCATATAAAGAGAAGACAAGACTTAGCATCCAATTAAATTCCAATCACTGCCAATCTGATAAATCCCTCGTCTGACACTTTACACCTCAAACAATAACATTAACAAATGTGTCCCACCTGTGCGCACAATATATTACCAACGATGGATCCATGGTTCGATCTTAATACAATACACGCTACTGTTAATTAGAAAGTTCCATTGTTTATTTGATAATTCAATTTTTCTTTAGGGGTAAGTGTTGAACAAGGAAGGTGATTAACAAATAATTAGTGCAATTATCATGGTAATGAATTGCTGATAGAACATAGAAATTTCACATTAGCTAGGGGCTATTATTTCACTTTTGGAAGTATGTTAGCTGTCTCTGGATGAGTAAAATTGTGAGTGGCAGGGATTATAGTAATTTGATTTACTACCAACATGAAGGAAAACATACGTGAAGCGCTGCATACGTGAGGAGCCCGGAAACTCGCAGTTTTGGAAAAGATTAAGATTTTAACAAAAGAAAGGAAAATCAGTTAAAAATTAAAAATATGATGACTTTGCCAAAATCTTCTTTAAAAAAGAAGAAAACACAGGAAAGCCTTTCTAATTCTCCTTAAATCACCATGTGTGCTGAAAATTCAATTCAGTCAGTCTATAAAAACACTATCCAAAGCTTTAAAATTATTTAACAAACAAGGAATGAATATTTGCTACTTTATCTAAAATCTATTTTTGTTCAACGATTACCCTATTTTGTACTAAAGGTTTTGGTGTGTATCTGATTTAATCAGACTCAAAAAGAAAATACGACACATAAACCATACTGCAACCCTAACACCTGGGAGATCTCCCTGGTTCAACCCTACGTGTAATCCTAATACTATAGCTTTGACAAAATAAAGTAAAGAGCATATTATGACAGAGCATATAGTGTTGAGATGAGAACATATCTTAAAGACGAGATCTTGAGATCACGGTACCTGTGAGACTTAGTCATGCTCTGTGGACAGTGTGTAACGGAAAGTTATTGTCGTAAATCTCAAAAGGTAGAGGGAGCTATTCAATGAAAATACAAGGCTTGACATCATGTATAGTGGAAGGTAGTTTCCTGCATAACTGCAGATGTAGGATGGTAAACTGTATATATATACAACATATACCAATATAGAGGAAAAAAGACATAATAAGAAGATTCAAAGAAAGTGTGAACTAGAGAAGAGAACTAAAAGAAATATTTAACCCTCCATTTTGTCTTTAACTTTTTTTTGTACTAAATTATATCTCAGAAAATAAATGCAACTTTCTTCCAAGTCTTTTGTCAATTAATGTTCACTTCACAAACCATTTGCAAATGACTTGACAAAATTCAGAAGGAGAAGTTCAAAGAAAGTATGCTAGAAAACCTCAGAATGTAACCATATCTATATTTGAATGATATGAGAGAGAGATGTGTATTCCCTCGCTGGAATGATGAGCATGGTCGACAGTTTCTTAACGAGCCGGACAGGATATTGGAAATTTCACAATTGTTTTGCCATTCTTTTCTTTCCTACCATAGGGACCCAGGGCATTGAAAAACTTCCGCTATGTTCACCAAGGTGTGAATCATTGTTTCACATTTGCTTTTAAAGGTAAATTTAAAGTCTTTGAATGCTAACTTGTTGCTAAACATAACAACAGAGACTAGTTTTAAGGTTCTGAACATTTAGCATATTAAGTTAAACATTTCTGCCACATCAATAAATAGAAGACTCTAGATGCCTAACTGACATAAACACTGATAATTCATGTATTCACAAATTTAAAAGGTTGTCTTTCATTTCAGCTAAAAAAATCACCTTAAAAATGGTGCCTTTTATTCACCTTTTGCAAAATAGATTGTGTGGTTAGAATACTTCTTGATACAGATACAGGACAATATTTCAAGTTCGAGAATCTTCCATAAACGGATGAATAGATACCGCCTCTTGTTCGCTAAATAAAAAAGTAGGACACAGGCTGAGGGAAATGGAATGAATACGAGGTGTTGGTGTGAATTCCATGATCTGCGCAGGATCTCGTCAATTAGCTTTCCGCCACTGGTAAGGGCGGTACAGGTCACCGAGCCCGTCGAGGGTTCCCCTTTTTCTTTTTGCTCGACAGAACTTCCATCTTATCTGTCATTCTGTTGCACAAGCCTCTTTATTCTAAGTAAGGCATGAAGACAAATTGTTTGCCCATAAGAGTAAATACCTGACCTATTTCAGATGTTGCTCATACTTTTGCCGCCAGAAAGGTCGCTAGTAGAAAGTGATGTAAGGAGGTCTTTACAGTATGACCTTAACACTAGCACCACCCATCTTTTACAAAATGTCTTCTTCAAACTAGAGGTCATCCCTCCCAATTGCACTTTTTTCCCTCCAGATCTCTTCATTATGAACAGATTGATTTAAAAATACAGCAAAATAATATTTTTATATATTTAAAACTCATTGTGCCATCAACTTTAAAGAAATTTGTCTCAAATGAAATTTTGTATTTGAAAGTTTCTAATCATTCATGGAGCCCTTTTTCAGAGTTCATCCTGACACAAACATTGCTCCACTATATACTTCAAGTTTCAGATTTACAAGGGAACAAGCTCGCATTCTTATCCCAACCATGAGGCATAACATTGAATGTTATAATATAGTGGTTGAAGCCATGGGTGAATGGAAACATAATCAAATTAAATGTTGGTTTTTATGAACATTTTTGTTTAAATAAAAAATACCATATTCTACAGAAATAACATCACTTTTAATAGTCAAGTTCAAAGGTAGCAAGATTCTATATTCAAATTCAGATTCAGATTTAGATTTATGTTTATTCTCCATATATAGCACATAAAGTTCTTTCCCACTAGGGGATTGCATCGACGATCTTCAGCTGGCCTCCAGACCTAGCTTTTCTTTAGAAAATTAGCTTATTGATTAAAAACAAACGAAGATGAAAATAGAATCCATTGATAAAGCTTCACCAATAGAAGTCTACTAGTCATACATGCCCTAGAGAAAACTCCAAGTCTGTCTAGCAATTAGCGAATCAGTCCAAGATTACCATACTTTTCAAAAGCTTCATATTAAGTAATTGGGTTAATATTCAATAAGTCTCTGGCCCAGACATTTATAATATGATTATTATTAAATAAGAATACATGACAAATTGTTCCTGGGCAAGTTATAATTGGGTTAAATGCCCAGACAGATTCTGACCGCTCCATCTCAGTATACATGTGCTTCTCTGCATGTCCTTTTTTCTCAGTCTGTCAAATTTGCTTTTGATAAATATATATCTACTTCTATCTTTGTGTCTCCATCACTCCCATGTCCTTTAACTCTGTACCTCTCCATCCCTCCTATATTTTTTATTTTCTCTTTTAATTTCATAAATTTATTTACAGACTCTCTAGCTTATTTATTTCCATCTTTATTTATCCTTATCTTATGTCCAATATCATCTGGACAAACATTGTTTGTTTGTTTTACCTGACTGCTATTAAAGGCATGCATATGCTTGTAAGGAAGCAACAAGGGGACCGACAGCTTCAAGTCCTATCTGAGGAACTTGATAATGAGGATTAAAGCCTTACCAAAGGGTACTCTAGCATATCGACTTGGTTTTGAACCCGGGACCTCCTTGTTACTAGCCACTCCTCTACCACTGAGCCATCGCGCCTCCAATGACTCTGCAATGACAACTCATGTTTCATTTTTAATGAACCCCGGCCCCATCTTACTTCATATTTTCTAGTTCTAAAACAAATCTCTCCCGAACCCATTGACTACTGAATTCTCTGCAACCCATAGGCTTTAATACAGGAACAAACCAGTCTTGGTAGGCGATGGGTTAAAACTTACCTGCAGTGGACGACGATGGGGCATGCTCGACCACGGAATGACTTGTTCACTTTTCTGTAGGTACGGAAAAAAGAGAGAGAGAGAGAAGATAGTAAGGGTTAGATGATTTCAAATATCATTCTGCAATTCCAATACAAATATCTTGCATTATACCTTTGCAATAAGCACAGTTTAGAGGTATCAAAAGAGATCATACATTGGATGTAATAATATTGACTTGGAACTGTATATGGCAACATTGTACAAGAAGTGTTAATTCCTGTGTTATTTTGAAGGATATTATTCATCAGGAATGAACCAATGTTAAATCAAATCATTAAAAGTATTATATACTCTTGTTCATCAGCAGGGTAACTGGGAGTATTGTGATGACTGGGGGAACTCCCTAAAACAAGATGAACCAACCACCAACAAAAATCAACAAATGAATGTATTTGTTATCACATCAATAACTTTTATATCATGCTCTCATCAGAAATATAACACTTAATAATTACAAAGAAGATAGCATCTAAACTTCACAAAAGAACACTAATTAACCCCCCCCCCCCAAAAAAAAAAAAATGAAAAAAAAATGAATAAAACACTGTCTGAACAAAAGGTGAATCATTTCATAATAAATTATCTCTAATTAAATGGGGGAAATTGATTGGCAATGTCGCTTCTAAGGATGAGTAGAAGTGATAAGTAAGAAACAAGAACTTCCACAGGAAGCCGATGGTCATCCTACACACAACGGAAGAACATCATCTTGTTTTTAGATAGGAAGCTGCAGAGGGATTGAGAACCCGTCAAAGGAACACACAGATAAACAAAGGAAGTAACAGGGAAGGATCAATGAAAGTAAAGAGAGAACCATGAGGAAATTAAAGGTATTGAAGATAGAGAGGGAGATTGAGAGAGAGATAGAGATAGAGAGAGAGAGAGAGAGAGAGAGAGAAAGAAATAATCTTCAAGGAAAAAAACAGATAATCAAAAGGAAGTTACAGGGATGAATCTATTATAATCGAGAAGAGAAAAACAATGAGGAAATTAAAGGTATTACCAGGAGACCAAGTGAGAGAAAAATAAAGAAGGAATGAACAGAAACACATAGGAAGTTCCATATCCAATTGATTCACAAAGGTAATACATAATAGTAGAAATGAAAAGGGAAAGAGAGCAAACTGAAATGCACTTCCCTTTTATCAATTCAGTTTGTGGAGTGAGTGAGAGGTGGGAACAAAAAGATAGAAGAAGTGGGAGAAAAAGGGAGAGGGAGAGAAAGAGAGAGACAGAGAGAGAGAGAGAGAGAGAGAGAGAGAGAGATAGAAGGGGGGGGGGGGGTGTAATAAGCCTTCTACCCATTCACTCATCAATGCTTTTGCTTTGGAATAGTGCTCCCACAATTTTACAGAAGCCTATATCTGTCTCTGCCAATTACACTATTTTCAGGAACTTGGCGAGTAGATAATGTGAGAGACGGGAAATATGGATGTTCTATAAGGAAATTAACTGCACCACTGAAGGTGTCTGAATATGTCGTGCCATACCGAGAACGCTAGCCGGAGATGCCTGGCATGGTTATGACTGCCCAAAATATAATATTGATTGGGGGGGGGGGGGAAGGAAGTAAGATTCTTAAGAAAAGATTATTTCATGGTAAAATGATGATGATTCCATTAAAAAAAAAATTGTCACTGATACTGTGATATACAGCATTACTCTTTTTCTGGAGTCAAATGCAAATTCTAGGCAGATTTAAAGATTTATGATGTGAAATTGGGAGAGAGAGAGAGAGAGAGGGGGGGGGGGGTAGAGAGATAGAGAGAGAAAGAGAAATAAATAAAGAATGGGGTAGAGGCAGAGAGAGACAGAGAGAGGAGAAGAAAAACTATGCCGAAATTTATGGAAAATTAGGAAGAGAGAATTTACTTCAAAAGAGAAGGAGTGCAAATTCTAGAGGACCTAGAAGTTTATGTAAATTATACTTGATGTAAACGAGAGAGACTACAAAGCTCAAGTTTACAATCCTTGTCTGATTGACAACAAATCTCCATCGTTAATGTAAGTACCTCATTCATGAGGCGATCATTTCCCGCTTGAGGTATAAACGAAAAACATGACGTAAATAGATTTCAAAGATCAAAGGCGTTCTCCCAGTGGTGAAACTCACAACGCGGAACCAAGTATCATATCCTACTCCCCCACACATACAACCGCTACATGGTCCCAACAATCAAACGCCGTCAAAATTATCCAATATCCTTACCCCCTATCCACATCGAAGGTGTCACAACGATTCGGATATGAAATGAATTTATCACGAAGATTTCTTTTTGATCGCTTTTAGATATGAAAATGAACTTATCAAGGAGATCGCTCTTTGGTCTCATTTCCAATTTCCTTCTTTTTAATTGATCAATGGTTGCATTGTTGAAAACTTAATTTGTCACCTGGGTACTACAAGGATTCATATGAAAAACTCAACAGGGTAGCGTAAGTTCCTCTTCATCATGTTCTAAATATGGCATGTTGAAGGGGTGAACACGGTGGGGTCTGGGGGGGGGGGGAATTAATGAAAGGTAGAGGCATGCAGAGCATATAATTCTGATTTTAAAAAATAGCATTCAACTTAAAATACTAAGGTCCCTAATTTATTTTTACCCTGGCGGTAAAAGTTGTGAACGATACAATGGCAAATTGGACGGCTGATATATGATCTCTTTGTTGTCATGTGAAAATGTGTTTTTGTTCCCGTCAGTTTCAAGTCATATAGTGTGTATTGGGTTTTTACAGACGTGTATCAATCAGATATGATTATTTACGTCTGGGACCGACCTTTAAACGTCACCATCCGAAAGACGTGACTCAGTTTCGAACCTGCGTCCTCGGCTGAATCAGTTTGTAACTTCCACTTTTTAGCTGGATTACAGGCGCACGCCACAACGCCTAGCCAAGCGAAAGCTATATTTATAAGCATAATAACATAATCTACACACACTTCTACCTAAAGACAACATAAAGTTTTGCCTGAGGTATCACAAAAGTGAAATGTAAGCAACCAACTATCTTCATAAAAGCTATTGGGAACTGGCACTCAAAGTTTCTAAAGTAAAGGAAAAACAACCCTCTTCTAAATGCACCATCAAAACCAAATTTTGGACAGTATTTCACAAACTCTACTCATCTAAGGAAAAGGGTCATAGCAACATAGAGCAAAATTGTCTGTCAAGAGCAAGAAATGCATTGTCTTTTTGTTAAGGTATATGACTAAATACCCTTCTGGTGCTAAATAGATGTCATCATATTTGAAATTAAAGCAGTTTAAGATGATTTATTGCCCTGGAAATCTCAACATCCCTCAGGAAAAGAAAGGTTTCCAGACATGGCCCTGTAGGCCTGTCCCCATCAGCTCGAGTCTGACAAATAACCCCCTATTTTCAGACTCGGGAATATTATCCTGAAGCTCGAAATTGTGTCTCCACCAGATTGATATGCTCAACAAACTAGCTCGGACGGGCGCAAATTTGCCCGCTATTTCCCAATAGCGGGATAATTTGGAAACAATTAGACCAAGATTTCTAGGATGTTTTATTGACCGAATATATATCCCGCTAATTGCAACTGTGGGCCGATGAAGTTGCAAATTGAACGGCTAATTTGCGATTGGGATAGTTAAAATAGCAGGTTATTTGGCAAACTCGAGCTGATGAGGACAGGCCTCTTGTCACTGTTTTTTTTTGTGTCTTAATCTTTGCTTTATTCCCTCCTCAATTTTCATCTGTTTGAAGCCAGAAGGGCATTAACTCACATACTTTGACAAAGACTTAACATCCTTCTGGCTCCAAAAAGACAATGTGCCCTAATCTAGTCCCAATGCTAGATCCGGTCCTTAAGGACAAGACTTGTTGTCACTTAGCTTACCTAGAATTCTACCTGTTCTAACGAGAGTCATCGATTATGAACATATTAATTGGCAAGATCACTGCTCTAAACAAGGTGAAGATAAGGGATCAGTGTCTGGTGTTCAGACAGAGCTTAATTACGCTACATTTTAGCGTTAATTTAACAGAATACAGTATATTGAGTATAAGGCAGTTAAATAATTAAGAAAAACAAGATGAAAAAGAAAAACAAGATGAAAAAGGAAAACAAGAGAAAAAGAAAGCATAATAGAGTTGTGGGTATAGTTAAACTTGATAAAAGGCTATGAATACTTCAAATCTCTTGAAAGAATTAAACTGTGCCAAGTTAAATAATTATTTAAAAAATACTTCTGAACTTTCAGACTGTATGTAGGACCAGTTTTCAATCACAGTGCTTTTTTTAATGTTTCACTTTGGTAGAAACTCTATTGGAAAACCGTTTCACTAGAAGTTAAGAACTTTAACACATGAAACCTTGCAAGTTGCAAAATTGTAGCATATTGAAAGTTAATTCAACATATACATTTTTCTGGTTTTACAGAATCCTTATCTATAAACTTCATGAACTAACTTAAAATTTAAAGATGAACAACAAGCTTTCCTTTGTTCAAAAATATAATTCTCAAAATCTGGGTGGTTTAAACCACCTACGGCAAGGAAAGTGTTAATATCCTTCACTATCAATTTTCCATCAAATATTACACAAAAAAGATGGAAAAATACACATTTTCAGCTGATGACTAAATAGTGGTTTTCCCCCCGAAAAGCTTTACATAACCTTCCTTATAGAGTCTAGACCACCAAGGTTTAAGGTAATCCCCCACTGAGTGAGTGACAGAATAATAGTTTGATTAATTTCCTTTTGTTTCTTAAAGATACCGTACCAAAGAAATAATAAGTATGTATATCTCATCATATGTTGTGTAATTGTCCTCAATTTAGTGTGACCTTTTCCTCTACAGGCATTACTTCCTTGAATGTGTTTGAAGGATGTTAATAGTCGTTCAGACAAGAGTTAATTTAAACGAAACTCGTATAAAGAAACATTGTATAAAGTAGAACCCAAGGGGCGCACACATGCGAACAAGGTATTATATAATATAGAAACATCATATAGCGAAACTTGATCACATGTATAAATGAATGAATTGTTGGGTTAAAAAACAAACACATTTTTTTCTTCTCAAAACCACTATAGGCTCAACCAAATTTGTCTATCAATGTTAATTCTCTTGAAAATTATCAATAGTTCATATGTGAGATTCTCCCATTTTCCCATATATGATCTGAAGTTTCACAGCCATATGAATTGTGAGTTCAGTAACAAAATTGTATCTTAAAGTACCTGTTATTGATGTCAAACAAAGATACAAACATGGAATATAGACAAGCAGATTCTTATCTACGGAAACACCTGTAAAAAATGAATAAATAGCTGTGTATACAGAGAAATCTCTACAAATTTTGAAAGCACCCGACTTCTATGATCTTTACCGTAGTCATCATAAAACAACAAAAAATCATGACCCTCAATCATTCCTACATAGTGATTAAGTCATCCCTCAACATGTAGACATAAATTCCAGAATAACTCTCTCATTCATTTCTCTCAATGAATGAGGGATGAGTGATGAGAGCAGCTAATGCCATTGCTTTTGCCACTGTTGATGCGTTTCCATGACAACGGTGCATCATGACTCCTCTGGATGCGAGCCAAAACATGAGATGATGTCCGACCCGGTTTTAGTTCTGAGTTGAGGGTTCGCGTTTGAAAATGGATGAAACGGGAGAAGCACGATAGTGGTGGATGCATCCAGGGGGGCGTTTCACAAAACTTGTCATCAGTGATAGATGACAGTTTTTTGTTATAAGCTACTGAAATCCTCGCTTCTGATTGGCTATCGGCAGAGTTGTCACTGATTTTTGTCATTTGTCATTGAAAAAAGGTTTGTAAAACAAACGCCCTCCTGGATGATTCATCAGCGGGAGGGTTGCTTCGCGAAGTGATGTCCCTTCTCAGTGACTGCGTTGTTGGGAGATGATGTTTGAAGACGATGATGAGCAAGATGTTTTTCTTATCGCTCACTCGCTTGGAGCGATGGCTTGGTGGGGTCCTTGGGAAGTCCTTCGCAGTGCCTTATCGCATCCAATCAGTTGGAGCAAGCATCATTGACAATGATATGTTCTTCCGCTCAGGATTGCCTTTCAATCCCAAGGCTGTTCCCCTCCTCCACTTTGACTTTGACTCTGACTTCAATTCAACTCTAGGTTTCTTGTACACCAGAGGGGTGTATCACAAAGACTAAGATCGTCTTTGAGTTGGACTTAATGGCAGACCATTCATGACACTGGTTGCTCTCACCATTATGATCTTTAGATAATATTTTGTCCTTCATTAATGATCAATTGTTAAAAATGCAAGGTTTCTCGTACACGTTGGGGGCATTTTACAAAGACTGAGATCGACATTAAGTTGGACTTAACTTTGGCAGACCATTCATGCTACTGGTTGCTCTCACCATTATGATCTTTAGATAATATTTTTCCTTCATTAATGAATTCTGTAGATTTGTGACCATGATTTGTACGTCCCTTGAGAGACCAATGCCAGTAAATAGTGAGAGTGAACAGTGGCATGAACGGCCTGCCATAGTTAAGTTCAACTTAAAGTTGATCTTAGTCTTTGTGAAACACCCCCTAGAAATGGTTGTACGACTCTTGCTTCAGCGGCAATCTCTCCAAGTCCATTTCCTACACTAACTGAATTCATAATTCCAACCCTGGATCAAATACCTAACCCTTACCCTAAAACTAAACTACAACCAGACGCAACCTTAACCCTATACGTTTGACGAATTAATGCCGGAGCAAATGTTGAAAGACCTTTAATTTAAACATATTTAAATCTACATTGTTGGACTAAGGTCTCTGTTTAACTACTCTTTGGTTGATATTTTACACTAACTGAACTCCCAAATTCAATCTTGGACCAAACAGTATAAACACCATACCCTAAGTCTTTGGTGAAATGAAGCCTGGAGCAATCGTCGCCAGAGCCAATGCCAGCGAACCAATGAGCCTAATTACAGCATAGAGTTTAAGTCTCGTTTGACTACATAGCGATGTTGGCATACAGTGCCCTCTCCGGGATTTGGAAAAAAGTAGTGATAACAAGGGTATAAACATTTCATAATATAAACCGTCGATCCCATGAACAGGATACTGAGATGATTGAGTGTTAGTGTCCATTGCCAGCGGTTGGATGATTAGGGTAGATGGTTAAAATAATTCTTGAAGATGAAGTACATTTAGATGTTACGAGCCGGCCTCTTTCATCTGCTCTAGGACGAGACGATTAGTACTGCATCAAGGCAAGGTGATCGCATCCCGTTACCATGGTAACGATGATGCCTGGCCGATGGGTTGGATGGTTGGTTAGTCGGTCTGGAACACACACACACGACGTTGCATAGATGTTAGAGCCCAACCCTCCCAATCACTTTTGTGACTATGCAACTACTCTGATCGGTGAAAATACAAAAGTTGCATAAACACAAAAATGATCGGGCTGGCGGGAATGATGGATTATGGGTAGGAGGAGTTAGTCCACGGGCGGGGTCCACATTAGGCAGGCACATGTTATATCAGTAGGTTAAATACAACATCATTCCATTATTAATGCAACACACAATTTATATTGTTAATGTTTTTAAACCAAGTTACACACATTTTCTGCTTATATATTTTTTCTGATGACAGATTAATATTTGTTAATACATGCACAACATTATTGTTATGAAAGAAGTAAAATGGATACCTACATGAACTTTGTTAGGTTTATATATATTGAAACGCATAATAAACATGATGACTTTGGTTCTTGTATTAAAAGTGAAGTTAATTTCCCTTTTCCTTTATTGAGAGTCAAATAAGATTCAATAGAAACATTCCAGCCAGCTGCAGATAAATTATTGCAAAAGGCCCACACACTATAAAATCTCTTTAATTCTGAGGGTCAGCATATCCCTTGGTTAGACATTAATAATCAAGATTCTGAGATTGATAGGGTTAAAGAGGGAAGATATTAGCTACGTTCACTTGGCACTGTCATAATTATAAACTTTAAGTTTGCGAAACCTCAAAGTTATAAACAACGATGCACTAACCACAACAAGTTCACATTGGACCGAACAACGATTATTCAAAGTTAACTATACAAGCTTGGAAAAGTATTCATTTAACTAAGAGCTAGCGTAACCTTGTGGTTAGTTGCGTCCGCATCGCACAAAGCTTCGAGTGAGGACACCCTACTGCTCTTAGTTTACGCGTTAACCTTAAGATCTGTCGTGGTTTATAACTTCAAGTTAACTCAAAACTTTCCTAGCCACGACTGTGTTTGCACGTTCCCCAACTACAAGATAACTTTGAAGTTTATAACCACGACCTTAACTTTAAGTTTAAGGGCGGTCATGTGAACCTTGCTGAAACCTGAGGGACATCATAAGGGGGTTAGTAGATTCGTCAGGGGCCTGGCCTTGGCTTTTCTCGCTCAATTTAGATGGTTGACACACACAAATTAGCCAAGCAAGGTGCCATATTTGCCACAGATGAAATATTTGTCCTACTTGCTCCCCGTTTTACTCTTAAAGGTTCTCTCAGGTAATATTGATTTCAAACAAAATTCTAAATAAATCCAAGGAAATTACCTATGCTAAATGATGAAAATATTTAGAATTAAACAATGTCTGCTAATAAATTTGATAGAAAATGAGAATAAGTGACTAATATTCAAAACTAAATGAAGATTGGGAAATTGAGCTGGTTATGCCAATCAACAGTATGTTCACATGTGTGTTGGTACTTTTAAGGAGTCAATATTTTCAGCAATTTTCACAAATCTGCCTCAATGCATTTGCTACAACCAGCAATTCCATTACTACAATAAAAACAGAATTACCCTTAGTTGGTTTCTACAAAAAAAAGCATCATTACCAGAACTTGCGATTACACTTCAACCTTTAAATCTAACCATAAAAAAACAGAGAGGGGGAAAAAAAAACTTTCTGATATTCAATCTGTTCACACAGGGAGTGGCTCTCCCTTGGAAAGATGGCCGCTGATCCCAAGTACGTCTATTCCCTCAAGTGATAACCGAGAAAAGAAAATGGGATAGATACACACATTCGGGGCACAAGTTGCTATGGAAACCATATTTTCCCTTTCTTGCAGCAAACAAAATTTGAGGTGATAAGTTAAATTGTGAAACCACCGCGAAAGCGAAGGATGGCCGGAGAAAAGGGGGTTTGCTGGAACCTATTTTGGGAGCGAGTTAAACGTCTTGGATGACGGAGAAGGAAAGGTTTGGTGTAAAAGATATCGGGGGAAGGGTGATGGAGTATGGAATAGACCGTTGAATGCAACGTATATACCTTAGACACATAGAGCCGGGGGCGAGAGAGGGGGCTGTATAGAGAAATCAGATACTTTGCCCCATTTCTTTCATTCCCCCTCCCCTTCTCTCCTCCCTCTCTCTCTCTCTCTCTCTCTCTCCCCCTCTCTCTCTATCTCTCTCTCTCTCTCTCTCTCTTTCAAGGAGGGAAGAAACTTCTGTAAGTCTCAAACTAAATTGACCAAAGCGTTTAAGGTCGTTGAGCTAAGTACATTAGTTATGATAAGACGATGCGTAGGAGGATTTTCACTTGGCAAGGTAAACGCAAATGCATACTAACTCTTGCTATGGCATTCAAAATGTGAACAGTTTTCCTGCAAAAGGCAAAGCCGCTGAGAAATAATGAAAAATTTGACCACAGAGGAGTTGAACCGATTCCTTTTTACTACATTTCTGAATCAAAACGGATATTAAACGTGCAGTCAGCAGCACTGAAGGCACGATATTTAAAATAGGGGTACATCAAATTGTTGGTTCTTTCGTGTGACTAGAAATAAATCGTAAAAACAAGACAGTTTTTAGAAAACTAGTCAAATGAACTGCAACCTGCTATTACAGGGTTATAAGAAAACTATTGAAATGCTTCTTTATAAATTGTTCAATTATGTAGTCTATAATCAAATGTCCCTTCTAAACAAGTTGGGTAGCTCATGGCACAAAGTACATGTAACATGTATCAAACCACAAACATATTTGTCCATAATTTTCAAAAGGTGTTTATGATCAGTTTCAAGATCTGCTGAAAATAATTTACACAAATTTCTTCCCAATGTATAGACATTCAGGTAGATTTTGTCTTCATTTCCAACTAATATATAACATTCTCACCTCTTCAATTTGCTATCAACATTGCAGCATACTTTTCAAATAAAATCAATATAATCTAATTTTGGTCAAAACATATTTTTAGACAGATGTTCCAGAAGCGAACAACAGGAAACGCATGAAATATACTGAAAAAAGCCCAACTCCATATGCTCTATAAATATCCTTTGATTTCACAGATATTTTTTTTCTCTGAATGACCTGTTTACAATCATTCCCCAGGGTTTTTTTCTTTTCCAATTTCCATTTGTATACATCAATCTTCGAAAAATGACTATATCTGAAAACAAATCATGTGCTAAGCTAATCACATTACGAAAAGAAATATTTTTCAACTATGCATCATTTATTAAGCTGTTAGTTTATATTACTTTTTTATAATATTTTTAAAATAAGTATGATATAAATCTATTATTTCATTTCATTGACTATTCTAAAACCAAAGATCGCCTATTGTGATCATATTTGAATGTTGTTAATGATCAAAATTCAGAAAAAAGGCTTGTGAATTCAGAAAAAAGGCTTGTGAATTCAAAATTATTCTAATTTTAACTCTACTCTATTCTGTCATCTCTTTATCCTTAAAATATTGGTATGACATCATAATTACACACCTTTGTTCTATTCAAATGAATGACTCTGCTCAGTTTTCTCCCCCTTTGCCTTTCTTAACAATGAGTTTACTCATTTACAAACAAAGACATACAAAATAAGCTCCAACTCTTAATTTCCACTGCTCTAGAGAATTTCAAATCTGAAAACAAAAAAGCAGTTGTTTAATCTATAATCTAAACATTTCCCCTTCGACACGGACATGTGCAAGCCATTACACGCTTATTTTTATGATGGGAGCAGGCAAAAGAAATTATCAATAATCCAACAGCCTGCTGAAAGCCCTGCAGTTATTAAACGACAATAGGCCTGTCTCCATCAGCTCGAGTTGGCCAAACAGCCTGCTATTTCTGATTCGGGAAATTAACCCGATAACGAAATAGCGGGCTATTTGGCAGGTGAAGACGTAAATAGTGGGCTATTATATTTTGCTCATAAAATCTCCCCAAGATGTCAATTGGGCTAGTTTGCAAAATAGCCCGCTATCTGCCTGGTTTCTTCACCAGCTTCGGGAAAATATCCCGAGTCTGAAAATAGAAGGCTATTTGGCCAACTCTAGCTGATGAGGACAGGCCTAATGCTACATCATATACTACTGCAATCCCTTAAGACGTAATATAGCTATTTTCTCCACATTTGATAACAATCACAGTATTCCTATTTGGCTTATGGTTGCCATGCCTTTGCTATTTAAAGATTTAATAACACAATAAAAGTTAGACTATGATATTCCCTTTTAGCAATGAATCAACAAAGAAAATTGAAATGTAAACGCACCTCAAAACATGAAACTGTTTGTAATCTAACCCTAATACATTTGCTAGGAATGGACTCTTATATCTCTTGAATTATATAATATTTTAAACAATAACTTATGGTCCAGATGGTGTAGGGGTTATTTTACTTTATTTTTGTTTATTTGTGAAATCAGCATTTTTTTCTTCTTCTATGGATAAGAGGAATCATTATTACCTAAACCTAAATATATATTTACAGAAACAGATGTTTATTATGTTTACGTGGGATAATTAATAGGAGTGGGAGAGGCTATTACCACTGTATTACAATTAAAGGTTGTCTCATTGTTCAATCTTTCGACACAGCAATTTTGTTTAAAAGCGGCTAACTTCCTTTTGAAATATAATTATTAATGTTTGGTTTCCTCAGTTTGTTAGTTTAGGGGAACAGACAAAAGAGAGGGAGGGAGAGCGAGAGCGAGAGAGAGAGAGAGAGAGAGAAAGAGAGAGAGAGAGAGAGAGAGATAAAGAAAGATGATCTCTCTATTAAACTAAAACAGATATTTTCAAATGCTCATCAAGTTATCATCATTATCAGATGGGAGGCCAGAAAAGAGACCAATTAAACAAATGAATATCATTCATCAATCAATTATATTATGAAAACAAATTATCTGAAATTTTGTGCTTTCAGACATCCAAGTTTTGCTATAGTTTTTTGGCAGTAAGTTCCCTCATATGCATAGCCTATGTAAACCTACAAAATTGGTAAGTCAGCAGTTTGGGGACAACATTTGATCTTCTTGAATGTTCTATCGGTATAATGACACTTACTCCAAAGCAAAAAGTTACCCTCCAGTTAACCTTCAGGATGTTTCAAAATGGCAGGTTTCGGCCAAAAATAAGCCCAGCCCAATCCCACTGTTGCATCACGTCAGGCTTGCAAGACAACTTTGTTGTGCGCAACCCCTTCTCAATTACTGGCATCACATTATAATGCACGTACAGGTAGATACCAATTGGGAGTTTGGAATGAAAGGCAGGGCGTGGGGCGCTAGTCTCTTGGGGGAACATGATAAAAGGGTGTCCGATGAGCGCGATAAGGTCAGAAGTGCCTATCTTTTGATCAATGTTACCCGAAGCCAGGTGAGTTGGCTCTTTTCTGCTTTTACGCTCAGGAAGAGAACGTTATATGGGTATGTCTCCCATTGGAGGAGATCAGATAGAGGAGGGGGCGAGGGAAGCCCCTGTGTATCTATGGCTGGGGGGATAAGGGGTCGGTGGGAAGCATCTTATGGGTACTGCTTGGTTGGGTACTAATAACAGGGAACAAAGGACAATTGACAAACAGAAAATCAAAAGTAATCTGCGGATTACATACACTGTTTCTGTGACAACCTGTAATTTACATTTATTAAGTGAAAGGGGTGCAATTTTGTTCCCATCATCATCTCTACATATGTATAAACTTGGATGATAATTAGATCATAGGGGGGACATTATGCTACCTCTTCCTCTCCCTTCCCCCGCCTCTCCATCCTTTCAATGACGCCCCTCGGGCAAGGAAGAGCGGCAACAATGAGAATAGCTCATGCATGGCATGACGACGAGAGGGACATTACATATAGCACCCCCTATCATGGGACCATTCCCGGCGGGCCGAACCTTGGACTCCCAAAATCTGGGAGGATTAATGTAAGGACGGTGAGAGGTAATTGTAGCTGACCTCGAGACTCCGTGGGGTCTACAGGTATAGGAGACATTATTACTCAGAAAACATTGATTCCTATTTGTGGGACTACATTATTTTACCAAGTGTCGGCACAATGGAATTGCTACAATCTTTAATTAATTTTTCCATCTTGCCGTGAGAAGTGGGCACTTCAAGAAGAATTAAGTCAAACGTCAGTTCCTATTTTTTCTAATATACTCAATCGACAATCAGAAGAAATCAGTCAAAGTCTGTTTCTCCTACTTGCTCTAAATTTATTGAACTCATCTCCCACTTATCATTCTCTAATAGAGCTTGCAATCTATTTCAAGATGACAAACATGATTTTGTCTTTTTCCTGTCTTTCCTTCCCCCTAACTCTCTCTCTCTCTCTCTTTCTCTCTCTCTCTCTCATTACAAAACACCACAAAAATAATCGAGGCCATTCCTAGGGCAACGGCCACCAACCCCTCAAACTAAAAATCTCTAGAATTGACGAACAGTATTCTCTATTTTTACATTCTGCATACATTAATCAGACACATTTATGCAGAACTCCTCAGCAATTAGGTACGATACAAACCCACTCAACCATATGAGTGATTAATTATTTCCATTTTGGTAAAATATGTGTATTTATAGGAATTCATAAGATTGCTATCCACTTTTTAATTCAGAAATAAAATTGGGAAATATGAAAATGTGGGTAGACCTATTTCTAGCTGTATCTGTCAACACTGTTCTCCTCTTAGGGCAATTTATTCTCTATACATGAATGATACTTAAGGTGATGTCCATCAGCAGAAGTTAAATTGGTGCTAATTTAGTAGCAATGTGAATGAATTTATCCAGGAATGTACACTATGGGATTAAAGGGCACTATTAAAAACACAATTTATCAAAAATGAAAGAAATTTTATATTACGAACGAGAGAAGAAGAGTTTGAAAGAAATACCAGGGACCCATCTTATAAAGAGTTTCGATTGATCCATATTGATCGCAAGTTTGCAGTCTCCTATCTCTTATGTACATAGCTGCAAATGTATGTTAGTTTTGATGACCATTATAAGTACATACTTCTGGAATTAAATGAAGAAGAGAAATGATGAGATTTGTTTCCAAGCTCATTCATATTCAGACAACACAACAGGCCCTGTTTCATAAAACTTATTATCAATAACAAGTTTAAGCTACTGACATCGTGGCATTTCATTGGCTGAGAGCAAATTTATCATAGTCTTTTATAATTTTTTTTTTTTTTTACAAGTTTTATGAAGCAGGTCCCTGATTACACAAGGCAAGCATACCTGTGAGTATATACATGCTAATCATTTTGACAAGTTAGTTATTATTAGATATTTCTATATGTGATAGTGGTGGAGGGATAAGAGATAGATAGTAGGCCCATTTACAGACCCCAAACACCATTTTGAAATATCATAAATATTTGGGGTCTACCAAACACACTCCTGGAAAAACCAATGCAAAAACCATTGAAGTTTGCTCCTAACGTTTTTTTGGTGAGTAGTGCGCATGCGCGACTCGTTGGTGCCCTGCATGCATTTGCACAGAAGCGAGGAGAGTCACGTGAGCAAAAATCAGTATCTTACCAAAGTTTGCTTTACACTGCAAAAAATCGGTGCAACTTTGGAGGCAGGCACTGAAATAAACCACACTCCAGAGGTGGATTTTTCAATCACAATTTTTCATTGTGTTTGCCTGTAGTTGCTATGCAAGTACCACTGAAACACCAGGGACTCGTTTCACATAGCCTTTTTTCAATGACAAATGAAGAAAAAAAAATCAGTGACAAATCTGCCGATAACCAATTAGAAGCAAGGATTTCAGTAGCTTATAACAAAAACTGTCATTTGTCACGGATGACAAGTTTTGTGAAACACCCCCCAGAATATGAGAAAAATTAATGATTTTTTAGTAGTTCGTTAATGCAGCTAATGAGTGATGATGATGAAATGGTTACTGACCTTCTGAATTCCAGTAATGACTTGGGTGATGGAGGGCATCCAGTCTCGGGCCAGGTCAGGAAGTGGAACTGGGTGACGGTACGCGTCTCCTGGGTCTACAGGTGAGAAGAGAGAGGATGAGAGATGGAGAGAGAGAGAGAGGGAGAGAGATGGAGAGAGAGTTAGAGAGATGGAGAGGGGAGGAGAGAGAGATGGAGAGAGAGTGAGAGAGAGAGAGAGAATTAGAGAGAGAGATGGAGAGAGAGAAGAGACAGAGAGAAAGCAAGAGAGAGGTAAATAGAGGCAAAGACAAAGAAAAGAGAGAGATAGAGATAGAGACACAGAGAGAGAATATGCAAAGGATGACATTATTATAAGAATTGCCTATCAAATAAACTTGTCCATGACAATTTCCTAATCTCCATCTTAATGTTATCCATCAGACTAGACCCCGTGCCTCCTCCTTCACCAACCCCCCCCCCCCCCCCATCCCCCCTCCTTGTAAAAAAGATAGACAATTAAGCTTTTACTTCAACAATAACCCCTGTGTGTAGGCGTGCAGCTTCATAGTTTAATACTTTTTATTTAAACGAAACATTAAGAACCTGTTCCCAAATTCTGACCTAGGCATATACTCTACACATGATATGATTGGAAATTTTGTTGATCTCTCTTCCAAAATTGAATTAAGTAAAACACCAATGATACGTTTCATATCCTACAGGGAGCAAGCGAATAACACCTGACACAAGCCGTACAGTTAACATGAGGAGAAACTATCTCTCATCACAAGTTAGTCTAAAATCATGATACCATCTACACATATGAGTTTGTGGAAGCAAATTTCTTCTCTTACTGCTGAATTAGGGTGGCATAAATTAAATTGATAATTCAGGAAGGGAGCCCAGTCCCGACCATGTATTTCGTTGTCAGGTTTATCCCAGATGCCAGGAAGTTTGCAATATGAGTCACAAAATAAGCAGTTTTGGAGTGTGTTTTGTTTAATATAGAGGTATGTATATTATATATATCTGTGAAAAACATGATTATGCAGTATAGCTATATACTTTATACACCAGGGGAGTGTTTCACAAAGATCCTAAGTTAAACTTATAGTTGGACTTAACAATTATGGACAGCCGTTGGCATCCTTGAAAATATTTAGTAAAAGTTATTTTAAAAGGCATAACATTTTGATTAAAATCATTCATATTTTCTATTATCATAGGAGATTTCATGTTCTTGATGTGGAATTTATGAAAAGTCTAAAATACTTGAATTTTTGCTTTTGAACATATTTTATTATAAGACTACAAATGGCTCTCCATAATATTTAAGTCCAACTTATTTAAGTTCGACTTAGAATCTTTGTAAAACACCCCCCAGATTTTTAATTTTTATGCTTTACACAGGATTTCTTAATTTTTTCTACTCCATTTTCAGTACCCTACACTAACACCTGGGTGGAGAGAGGCAACTATAGATAACTATAGATAAAATGCCTTGCCTAAGGATATGATTCATGCAGAAGGTAGAGATTTGAAACCCTAGCCTTTCAAATGAGAGTCAAGTGCACGAACCACTATGATGCTTGCATGATAATTTGGGGGTTTAACTAGAGAAGATTGATTATTTTGGCTTGATTTTTGTCTAGATAGGTACAGAAATCCCTAGAAAACAGAACAAACAAAAATGAAAAATATGTTGTTGTCATGGCATACTTAACCACTTTATTTCTTTTCTATTCAAGCATATGAATAAACATCCATTCTTTCTTTTTCTCAATGGTTCCTGATTCTATGAACTTACTGGGAAAATGATAAAAAATTTGAGGAGTATTTTGGCAATTTTTCAACAAAAGATTATTCCGCCCCAGCTGGCCGTTCCGTCACTGGAATACCCCCTATTTCCTTTCAGTCGAGCAAGGGATTTGTCCCCAAATGACCTTTCCTGGCAACTTGGCAATCGCCAAGCTGACTAAAAAATCCAGGGAAAAGCGAAGAGATGCAACCTCTGCAATTAATCATCGCCCTTAGCCTAAATGAGATTAACTTACAGGTCTCTGTCATTAGGTCGTGAAGATTTACAAAGATTAAGCGCAACATTGGCGTGGGTCGTGATCGGTCAGACATGTTTCCACGGATGACTACCGTCTTGAATTATTCATCTTACCAAATCCTTTTTTGATTGACTCACTTCGTGGTCGCTGTAATCGTCTTATCTCGATACACAACAAGGCATGCGGTGGATAATCTTAAGTCCCATGTACTCATGCACCTGTTAGTTTTGGTTTGTCACATTACTGTACACGATGAGGAGGGTAGCAGTGTTATACAGGTGTTTTGTACTCGTGTTTGGAATTTGTGATTTCTTCCAGAGACAAGCAATAGTCCCACCTGTATATTGGTTTAGTGGTGAAGTGTGTCTGTGAAGAGGGTAGCTGCACTTCTAAGTTCTTGTCAATTTGTTGTAGTTCTTATAACAAAACAGAGGGGTGTTTCACAAAGACTAAGATCGACTGTAAGTTGGACATAACTATGGCAGGCTGCTCATGCCACTGTTTGCTCTTACAGTTTACTGGCATCGGTCTCTCAAGGGACGTACAACTCATGGTCACAAATCTACAGAATTTACATTATTTGATAATTCAAGAAAAAATATTATCTAAAGATCATAATGGTGAAAGCAACCAGTGGCATGAATGGCCTGCTATAGTTAAGTCCAACTTAAAGTCGATTTTAGTCTTTGTGAAACCTTCCCCTGTTCCCATATGCAAAGCGTTAACCACAAAAAAGAAAACTAGTCTCTAGAGTATTTTTAATTTTACCTCCAAGTTCTTCAGATAGAAGCTCCGGACCAGGTAGTCTTCGCACCAGACATGCTCGGACACCAGATGCACCTCGTAGAAGTGATAGAGGGCGCTGCCCTCGTCGGGCCAGTAGCGGCATCGGTTGATGTCCGTCTCCGACATGTGGGTGAGATTGACGATGACAACTGAGCCTTGCTCCCAGATCATCTGTCGGAGAAGAAGAAAAAGCGGGAAAAAGGTGTTATTTAGAGAAAATTTGAATGTTTTCACCGACTTTAAGAATGTATCATTTGAAGGTTAGTTGCAGGATCGAACCCCACATTAATCCTATCTAAACTGGCATACTGGTGAATGAAATCGGAAGAAATGAGAAAGTTAGGAATCCTTAAAAGCTGTAATCACTATATGGGCTCTTCCAGTTGGCTTCATACATAATGTCTCTGTGATGTAGTGGCAGACATTTTCCCCATTTGTTCCAACACACAAAATGTCTAAAATTTCATTTTCTTTCGAAATATGAATTACTCAGGAGGGTCTTTCTCTTTTAATAGAGGACCTATAATACGATGCTATTCATAATATATTTTGAGTACCGGTAGTGCCCCAAGGGAGAAGGCACTTTGAGAAGAGACACAGAAATTATCATATTTTTGTATACTACAAGCTGAAGAGTTATCAGCGACTACATCACAAACCACTGATCAAAATGCTAATTTGAGATTCGCAAAGACCTAGTGATCTCATATTTTAAACATTTATAACTTTCTTATTATTTGTCTGCTTTTATACACACAACCTTATTCCAAGGGTTGGATTGCCATTAAAATAAACACAGAACAATTTTTTGAATAGACATAGAAGTATCGGGTATTAGTTTTCACAATTCAAAAATAAGAATCTGTTCTCGGCTGACAAAGAAATCTAATATACTTGTTTACAACTTTTTTTTGTCAATGAACAAATAGGGAGTGCATAAGCAGTTATGGAATACAAAAAATGATATAAGAAATTAAATCTAGAAATCGGACAAAACGCTCACAGCAATTTTGTTCTATAAATAAACACTTCAGCATCTCTCAAGGACTACTCCAAAAAACCTGATTTCGTGATTTTTCTCTCCTTGATAAAAAAGTGGTCATTTTCATAAAGATAGCCAGAAGCTATAGCTCCATTTTTATCTGATTGTTCCAGACACATCTTTTTATGCAATCAAATTTCACTACCCTACCTTAATCTGATATTAGCTGCTAAAATTTAGAAATAGACTATGTTAAAAGTGAAATAAACAAATTACTTCATTTTTTATGAAAATAGCTCAGAATGACATCATCTTTCATATATCTAACACAAAAATTATATAAATCTTTCTAATAATAGTAATGAGATATGCATCTCATTAAGATATAACAAGGACAAGGTTTGAACAGTTATATCTTTACATCTGATGGTTCATACTAATTAAATCCTCCAGACTCAATAAAAAAAGATATTACAGTTATTTTTATATAATTACAACAAAAATGTCTCCAATACACCCGCATTCTATGAATTTCCATAATCCATTTGATATATTTCAGTGTAATTTGGGAAAATTTATCAGGATTTGTGGATAAATTTTCTAAAATCATATCCACGTCTCACAAAAGTTGCTACGGTTATCAGCCACATAAGAGCTATCCTAATCCGTTTGCGAAACCGACGTCAACGATTCTTATCCACATAGTCTACGAGTGGGTGTATGCGTGCCCAGTATAAGCCCAAACGTCAGACGTTCCTTTAATCAGCTGTTTTGATCCATGTTGGTTTAAAAGGGAGATATATTAAAGGAAATAGTCAAGGCTTCAAATTTGCTCCACCCCATGTGCACAGACTCGTGTATACGGTAGCTACATGTATATTGAACGGATTGAAATTAATAAGGGGCACATGATATGATATCATTGGGAATAAGCCAGACCAAAAATATTAAAATTCTGACAAATATTATTCAAATCATGTCTTCTTGGATTTCCATGTAGATTTCAAAATAATGTGTGTGTACTTTTTACGGTACATGTAGCTACAAATAAATTATTTTATAACATAAATAGGAGTATTTATAAGCATGATGCATGTAGATCTAATGACAAATGTAATGAACTTTTCCCCAGTTTTACCCTGTTGGATTAAATGTGATAATTGATCAAATATGTTCTCCATAGTTTCAAGCCTAGGTCATATTGAGCTTCGTACTCAATGCGTTAGAACAACCTTCATGAACAAAAATGAATAAATTTCAAATCAAGTTGTAGGAAATCAATCAGTTTTGAAGGACTGACTATTAAAATTTCAAGAATATACCCATGTAGTGCAAAACTAAAGCTACTGCACAAAATTGCATATTTTATAACTCCCAAAAATGCTTCATGGAGTATAACCCAATTCAATGTCGCATGCATATGAATCACTGATAATTGTAAAGCTAAATTTATAAGATGCTGGTATACAATTCTGGCTATTAAGTTTTGCTATATTCCTTTGTCATTTCTGTAATTAATCAAATGATATTGCATGTTGTTGAAATGCAATGCATCATTCTGTTTTGCAAGATAATGAACCTCTGTGTTGCATCTCATTTGACAAATACCAGTAGAATTAGGAATTAAATTGCGCTTAAACGGAGAAACATATGTTCCCTTTTTTAAAGACAGCACGCTAATTACAAATACACGTGGCATGAATTTTAAAAAAGGCAAAAATTCTAATATCTATGTAGATTGTATCCCTATAGCAGATTAAATCCTGTATTTTTCAGAAATGTAATCATAAGAGTATAATGGCTATTTACAGAACATGATTTTTTTCTCTCAGAATAAATCTATGGGTTGGTAGTTTGGGAATAGAAAGGTATTAAATCTAATGGGCTTTTATAAAGAAATACACTGCACGTGTACTGGGTCTCATAACTCTAAAGGTCCTGGGCTTCACACCAAATAAATGTACGGTAATAGTGCCTGTTGGTAAAGCAATAATCCTCAGTACCAAGTCCCTCGGAGAGAACTTAAAGCTGTCGGTCCCCTGTTTGCATGCTTACAACTATATTCATGCTTTCTTAGCAGTTAGATAAAGCAAACTACCATACCAAACTGGATCTTTGTATTCTAATTTACCATGAAGACTATTAAAGGCCATCAGTACTAGTTTACAGGAGGGATTATACCACCCTGCAAGGTCACTGACAGGTGGTTATCTCATCAAATCAGCTCTCAATGAACATAAGAAAAAGAGGATCATGGGAGACCAATGGTCACCGATTAGGCATTGTTTGCTATATAGAGGGTGCAAGTAGCTGTAAGTAGTGCAGTGGGGCTTTAAACATACCTGCCAAAAGTCAGCCAGGGTGTTGGCTAGCGGAGCCTGGGTGGCGATGTAAGCCGGAGCTCTAGGATCAATGTCCATCTGGTTCAAAAGTTAAAGGTCAAATGTTAAAGTTGATGCAATAGTTAAAGTTGATGCAATATAAAAATAAAACAAGAGTTGATAATAGACTTGTGAGGTATAGCAAACACTGTGATTTGCATAGTAAATTATGGTTAATAAGATTTGCGGCCGGTATTCTCATTTATCTTATACTTGAGAGATGATGTCACTTGCATCCCATACGTGACATTACATATCAGTAAAACAAATAACATTTTTCGGACTCTACATATTATAAGTAAAACAAAACAATGAGATTCCTCAAACAATATAATGAGATCTTTAGTTATCAATTTAGTCTCATAAAAGCATTAAAGATGAATGTATCACATTTTTGTTAATGCAACAGTTTCTACTGTACAAAAACTTGTAAGCTGCATAAATGTTCTACAACCTAATTTCTTCTCCTTTGATCAGTAAGCATTTGTTTAGATGTAAGGGGTTAGGCTAGACTAGCTCAAGAGCTATTATCTGGCCCCTTTTCCCAACAAATAGCTACTCTTGTATCATTGCATGCAATGTTTTGCTGTAGTGCTGTTAGTAAAACAAAATCAAATGAATGTGGTTGATTTAAACTTTTGGTGCTTTATTTCTGATGTTATCATAATTTAATGATGATTTTAAGACTCACAATAGCACTGGAATTGATGTAATCCGACTTGTTGGCGCTCGTTTCCTCAGTCAACTTCACCCTTGTATGATCATCTGAGAACAACAGAAAAGATTTACAGAATAAAATAGCTGACTTACCGGTAGTTTTTGATTAGTTGATTTAATCGACTAATTGATAGTGTATTAAACAACTGACAACATCAACAAATGTTTGAAGACGTATATCCTCTTCCCCCTATAATTTTTTAAAAATTCATTTTTTAGCTGATGTTTCTATATTTATTGAAAAATCAAATTCAAAATTTTCAAATAACTATTATTGTATATAATATTATCGATTTACATATTACATGTGACAACTGAAATGCAGGAGAGAAAGATGCATTAATTAAAAACTTGAAAGTATGGAGGTAAATCAAAGAATCAAGATAAATGTAAAGGCCAAATATCATAAGCATGAACGCTCGAGTCGATAGCAGTCATGACAAAGTAATGAAAAACATGTATCTTACCGAATGGAAAGGAAATAGTATGACCCTAGACTACAGAGTATATCAATTTAATTCATATTAATATTGTAAGAGAGGGCCGGAGATAGAAACACACTGTAAGAAGTATGGATGGGGGCATTATCATCTTTAATATGCTACACCTAATAGATGTATGTCTGTTTTATAAAGGGAAACAGACATATATCTCTCTAAAGTTTCTCATACATCTTTTTTTTTCCCATTAGTTTTCAGGTCAACTGGCACATGAGGGGGGTGCTATGATATATCTGTCTGCGTTTAAAAAAAAAGTATCACAAGATGGCGCTCTGCTGTTATCAGAATTACAACAAATTGATGAATAGTGCAGCTACCCTCTTCACAAACACACTTCACCACTAAACCAATACACAGATGGCGCTATTGCATTTTTCTGTTAATAACAGTTTGGTTTTGCAATCCATTGACATAAAATGTAAGTATTATGATTAGCTGGGGTTCAGAAAATAGGAAGGGAGAAGAGAGGGTGTAGGAAGAGGATGAGGAGGGGTAGGAGGGGATTGGAGAAGAGGAGGGGAGAGGAGGGGAGAAGGGGGAAGGAATGGGGGAAGGGATAGGGGGAAGGGATAGGGAGAGGAGGGGAGAGGAGGGGAGAGGGGGTAGAGGTGGGAACATAGGGGAGTGGGGCAAGAGGAGGGCAATAGGGGAAAAAGGATGGGGATGGGGAGGGGGAGGGGGAGAGGATGGGGGGAGAGGGTGAGGAGGGGAGAGAAGGGGAGGGGGGAAGAAAGAGGAGGGGAAGGGGGCTACTTACAAGGGACGGCAGCATGGGGAGGGGGAGAGGATGGGGGAAGAGGGTGAGGGGGAAGGAAGGTGAGGGGGTAGGAAGGGGAGGGGGGAGGAAGGGGAGAGGAACGGGGTTACTTACAAGGGACGGCAGTCTTGACCCTGTTCTTGTTTGCGTTCTCGGGTGCCTTGCCAGCATCCTGGGTGCATGGGTCAGCCTCGTAACTACAGAGGGCCTCCCACTCCTTGCTCATACGATCTTTGTTGTTCAGGTGATCCTCCATGTAACTCTGTGGAGAGGAGAAATTAAAAATGGAATTAAAAAAACAGGTATACTTATACATGAGCAAATCATAAACATCTAATGTATATAGTGTTTATATTACACATCAATGTAATAGTTACCATATATATATTTATATATATTTATTATTCCTGGGGGGTGTTTCACAAAGACTAAGATCAACTTTAAGTTGGACGTAACTATGGCAGGCCATTCATGCCAGTGGTTGCTCTCACCAGTGGTCTCTCAATTATGATCTTTAGATTATCTTTTTTCCTTCAACAATGAACAATAAAAAAAAAGGTAATTTCTGTAGATTTTTACGTCCCTTGAGAGACCACCAGAAAATGGTGAGAGTAAACAGTGCATGAATGGCCTGTCATAGTTAAGTCCAACTTAAAGTCGATCTTAGTGTTTGTGAAATGCTCCCCAGGTATTTCATATTTTATAGAAGGCATAAAACATGACTGTTCTTGGATGTCATAATTGCCCTCCTATTTTTTGGAAAACCAGTAAAATGTGGATTGTTAAAATTGTTAAACGATAAGCTTATAATTAGACTCCTATTTTCAATGCCACAGATCTTGTACCCCAGAAACCAACCCTGTATTAAAATTCATTTAAAATTGACAGAAGAGAGCGACATTTACCAGGACCACATGACCGGTAGAGATGTCCATATTGGACTGGACCGGTTCCTCGCTCCATGACGACGTGCTGCTGCGGCTTGATGGGCTTGGTTGGGCGCCCTCGCTTGCTGCCACGCTGCTCACGCGAGTCAGCGGTTCAGGCTTGTCCGACTTGGTCGCCATGCGCTGACGGCATAGGTCCTGGAGGTGGGTTGGGAAGAAGGGCAGTATTGTGAAAAACAAGGAAATCACGATGATTTTAAATGTTAGTAAATGTTCATGAAATGCATTTTGTTCTTCATGAACTCTTAGTAGGGCAGAATTATAAAAACAAGGCGATTTTAAATGTTAGTAAATGTTCATGGAATACATTTTGTAATTCATGAACTATTCGATGAGTTTGAAGGTCTTAGTAATGGTACTTCCCAATCAAAAGTCAAAGTTGATTTCAGATATCCCACCGCTGCCACCATGATGAGTTTGAGAGTCTTAGTAATGATAGATAACTCGCATATCGTAACACTCTTAGTATGGGAAGAAGGGCAGTATTGTGAAAAACAAGGAAATCACGATGATTTTAAATGTTAGTCAATTTCGAACTGGGATTTAGGGTGTCTCTGAAGCATACATAAGAAATAATCTTTGTACGAGTTAATACTAAGAGTTCATGAAATACATTTTGTACTTCATGAACTCTTAGTATGGGAAGAAGGGCAGTATTGTGAAAAACAAGGAAATCACGATGATTTTAAATGTTAGTCAATGTTCATGAAATAAATTTTGTACTTCATGAACTCTCTGTATTGACTCGTATTATGGGAAGAAGGGCGGTATTGTAAAAACAAGGAAATCATGATGATTTTAAATGTTAGTAAATGTTCATGAAATACATTTAGTACATTTAGCAGGAGAGGGGTTCGAGTCTGCTAAAATTCTGGTCCAACTTGGACATGGTGGTTTGGAAGTGCTCGACAAAGATTTTGTGATGCTACCACTTTTGTTCACAAACATCATTTCTCATTGATTTTGAAATGTGTTGTTTTCTTCTTCAAGTGCCATGTCCTGACCATGGCGACCATTGACGACCATTGAATGCCACAACTCCATATTATACAAAGTAATTCATTGTCCCCGAGAGCAATTCCACTTTCAGAAATCCCACTCCTTAAGCTACTCATCCACAGAATCCTCCTTCTACCCCTACTCCTCCTCTCCTCAGTCAGTGCAAGATTTTAAAATGGAAAATATATGATTTGATTTGATTTGATTTGACATGGACAATTTCAACTTACTTGGTAGTCAGCAGAGGCCTCGTTGCTCTCAAGTTTTCAGAGGTGTTTCAAGTCTGAGGGTCTTATGATGCTGCCACTTTTTTTCACAACCATCATTTCTCATTGATTTTGATATGTGTTGTTTTACAATTGAAAATATATGATTTGATTTGATTTGATTTGATTTTGACATGGACAATTTCAACTTACTTGGTAGTCAGCAGAAGCCTCGTTCCCGTTTTCACCTTCAGACTGCTTCAGCTCTGTCACCTTAGCCTTCTCATTGGACCGCTTCTTGAGGCAGTACACCGTTACTATGGCGATGAGGATGCCCACCACGCAGGCCACAAGCACCACAGTGAGGATAACCAGCGCTGCGTTGTCGGAACCCCCAGCCGACACCACCTTGACCGGCTGTAGAGGGAGACAGACAAAGAGAGGAAAGACATGATAATTATATTGAATAATACATTTCACTTTATAAAGCTCCTTCTCAAGAAATACAAAATGAAATATGAGTTCACATCGAAATAGGAGCCTGTACATGCATGGAGACAGATTTTTCTATACAGTAAGAATATGTGATGGCAATGACTGGACTGGTGAGGGCAGCAGACAAAGAAAAGATATAACTGACTCTGACATTAGCCCCTTCGATGTGCTATGGATAGAAACTCCCACTTGAGGAACTGTACTATTTATGATACATGTGTTTGGACTCAGAGTGGTATCTTTTTCCTTCCAATTTTTAAAAGAAAGAAATTTTTCTTTCAAAATTATTAATGATACAAAGAATGAAACTCAAAATACATCATCTTGAGGTTCATAAATCGTTCATATATGTTAACTCGGTGATGCAAAAGGAGTTAAAAGATTTGATATGAACTTATGAAGATACCATTTTGTCCCCATTACTGAAAAACGCCACTTTTGATTGCATGCCCAAAGATCGACAGTTTTCTGATTAGTTGGCCAACTGTAATTATCTTGAAAAGAAAGATAACACTGTTGAACTAGACCCCAACTTCATGGATTATTTTAATCAGAGAGAGACATAGGTATCTACATGTACATCTAAAAACAAATAAGTTCAATAACAATTCACTACATCTTATATCCTCATAATAATCACCACCATCATCAAAGTACATTTAAGTGTTCATGAAAAACAAAATGTATGAAGTATATCAAATTCATTGTTACCAGAAGGTGACATTCATCACTGGACTCCTATCAATTCAATGCATTCATACATTCATTGATAAGATATACATGTAAAGTAAAACATAAAAAATACAGGAAAACATTATTATCTGACTCAAGCTTAATACAAAATATATCTCCATTTCTTAAAGAAGGACCAAAAAAAAATATATATCTTTGTACTTTGAACTTAAACTGGTTAAACCCTACAATAATCAACCATCGATATTTCTGTATGATACCTATGCTACACATTAAGTACTTCCTTGATCTCCTAATGGAACAAGCAATGCAGCTATGAAGAATATCATTCAGTTAGGTATTTGCATACTCATCAATAATCATTTCTAATACTATTCTTGGCTCTCCTGATCAATCCTCTTTATGGCACTTAAGAAGTAATTAAAATCCTAGTATGTATCTGACGCCCTGCTATGAAATTTAATTACCGTAAGTTTGTTACTGCATATGATATTGCGTCTTCAATGACCAATACTTCCGTTAATAGCTATCCACTCATTCACAACCTGCAATTGCTATTTTTCACCTTGATAACAGTGACTCACTGTTTATGGGTTTCTAATTTTTCCTCTAAATATGCTCTTAATCGGTGTATAGTTTCAGTGGCAGATTCAGGAGGTGGGGGAAGGCATGGGGACACATGCCCCTTCCCTCCGCATTCCGCAACCCCAAATATTTAAGATCCCCAAAAGGCACATGAAAATATGAGAACATAGCTGAACTTCTCCTTGTCATAGAGCTTTAAGACATATCCCCCCGCACAAAAATTCTGGATACGCCATTGGCTTTACAGGATACACACATATTCCTATTACAACATTTCTCATTGGTAAAGATCTTGTCCAGAAACTATACTACCTTTGCACAACCATATATACCACAAATGGGCTGAACTATAAAAAGAATAGAATTTCTCAGGTATTACCATAATCATTGAGTTGTGAGAGTAGTTCTATTCTAAGAATTTGTGGTCACAAACAAGAAAATTCTCTTTCTTCACATTAAATCCAAGTCAGAAAAACAGCAACAATCTGCTTTCAAATATCAGCAAAAAATTGAAAGAGAGCAAACACAACAATTATGCTCCAATTCAAATACAACAGACAATTAATACAGTTTCTGCTTTATATGGAGACCATTAGAACAAATAACACAGCATAGATCCACTACTATTAAGTGTGTTTGCACCGGTGCCATATGTCCTACCCAATGCACAAGGCTCCAAATCCAATACACATTCAATTTCTAATCAATCAAATATTGTCATCCAGATATTTGCTAAGAAAATTCCTCAAGAAATATACAAACCTGCAAGCCATCCTTCACATCAAACAAATAGCAAATACCATTTCTCCAATATCAGTAATTACTCTTTCTTCAATTGATAGTACTCCTCTAAAGCTTCACACCACCACCACCACCGGCCACCACCGGCCACCACCACCACCACGTGGACGCCAAACTTTCGGTCTTCCCGCGCAACCCTAGCAATGATCTTAATAATTCACATATAATTTTCCAAGTTTAATGTGCGAGTCATGTCTATGAATATCTTGCGACGTTTGCATGTCTCTAAACGCCCTGTACTTTGTCCCTCCTTATCGCTAAATGCTAACATACAGAAGTACCTTGATGTGGGATAACAATGAATGAGCAAACAGCCAAAACTAAACGCAGCTGTTCTTTTTCCGGTATATAGGCAGACAAGGAAGATGCAAGAAGCCGTTCACATCGAGAACCAAGTTTGGTGGTGCCAAGAGTTATTAGTTTAAATGATGCATTAGAAAATATGAATTCTGCAATCGTACAACAGCACTCTGAAAGCAGCATTTTCTGAAGGCATATCAACTGCTGTGTGAGGTTCTTCTATATACACTTCCTCCAACTATACAAGAAAAATTGAGTGTGCATAGTTCGAATACACAAATAACTAGGTCGCTGAAGGTTATAACTTCAGATATTTTATGATAATCAATACATACTACACAGTGTACCAAAAAAAATAATAATCCTAAAGCGTACTAATATGCTATAGCATCTATGTAAATTGATATAATCAGATCACATTCAGAAAAACTTTCATATTCTCTCTCCCTCTCTCTCTCTACCCCCCCCCCCTCTCTCTCTCATCCCCTCTCTCTCCCTCTTCCTCAAAGTAATAACTTTCTGTTAGGAAATCTGATGAATACTGCAATTCAAATATATTTTCCCTATTAGAACATCAATTTTAGGTAATTTGAGATGCATAGAATCCTTTGCTGCGATTCAACAGACAGGCTTAAAAATAAAAAACTAGACGATAACAGTAAAATTCTCATTTTTAAGGTATCACTAAAATGCCACAATCAAGAGAGATCTAGAGAAATTATTTCCAGTGGAGATTCACACAGGCTGCTTCCCTGTATAAAGCCATTATCCAATGAATTCCCCAACATTCAAGTATAACACAATATTCAAATCAAAACAAACATTACCAACGAACCAATCATATTAGCATCGAATGGTACAAGCATTAAGCAATACTCGACAGAATCCAGTTCCTCCTCAGAATTGCTTAAATCAACTAAAACTCATCTTGCGAAAACAAGTGGTTTCCTAACATAAGAGTTTGGCAAACGTACAAACAATCCCGTCCAAATTACACACCATCAATTCATCCATATATGGTATTTGTTTCATTCACTGCGTTGCCAAAAAACGTCACTTTCATATTCACAGAGAAGCATGAGCGAGTGCTAATGACATGATCCGGACCAATCTAGGCTACTTTTCATGTTCAAAGGTACTAGAGAGCATATCTACTTGCTCTCCATATATGGTTTGGGCAGAATTAGATAATGACTTAATTTTCTACCATTCGAAAGTAAAACATACAACGCATCAATGCACTTTGGAGATGAGTCCATCCGAACCCAGTACTGCTTTATAAGAAAGATACCGACTCCCAGTTCAGAGTCACTGGCAGTCAACCCCCTCACACAGAGGATTATGAAGTCTGAACAGGAGTATGAAGTGATGCTATCCCATTCCTATCAGGGTTTGGGTCTGGATTAGCTCGACCCTCTCCTGCGGTGAGTATAAAATGGGTATGCCTACCTATGAGAAGAGAAACCTCCCAATCAAGCAAGCTGCAATACACTTACAAATACATGGCTTTCTTCTTTGATTCATTTCACATAAGACACACATTGTCCTGTGACCCTTTCACACTAAGTCAAAACTTCTCATTCAATCATAAGCAATAATCATTAAAAAATCACATTGAATAGAAAATGTAGTAGCTACAAAGTTGGATCTTTGAATCTACCCTGGCTGGTATATTTTTAGCAATGATTTGGAGTTTTTACAACAGAGTGAACAGACTATAGAATTTCAGCTAATTAATTATGACTTTTGAAATCAGAATGCTATTATGCTTGATTCCCATAATTAATCATGAGATTTGGATAGAGAGAGAAATGGAGCAGAGAGGGAATGAGAGAGAGGGAATGAGAGAGAGAGAGAGAGAGAGAGAGAGAGAGAGAGAGAGAGAGAGAGAGAGAAAGAAAGAGAAAGACAAAATAACCAGCAACACACATACCATTCAAGAGAGATGAGAAAAGAAAAGCATTACTCTTTATCAACCAGATTCACTGGGAATATAGCAAAAAGAACCTTCTCCTCCTATTACATCTAACAGTGTATAAAATTGGATACCAATCACAAAAGAGATGAAAATTTCAAATTAATGAAATTTCACCCTCTAAAACATAATTGCACACTTTGATTAAAACAAATGAAATGAAGTAGAAAATCAAGTAGAATCAAGTAGAAAATACATCCCAGAAATGACTGCCCAAGAAGACTGTAAAATTTGTATAATCCACAATTGGCAGAGAAAGGAGACACAGTCTTCAAAGAGAATGGAAAATGCTTCCTCCATAGGTTGCTGGAATACAGTACCTTGCTCCTTGCTATCCATGGAAATCTCTGCACAAAGCAGGGCGATGCTGCTGTATACCATCCGCCTGCAGCTCCTTTGTGAGTAACAGCTGCTCCCTAGCGAGCTATACTACCAGGCAGGCTCTGGAGCTGGAGAAGCCGATCGACGGAGTGCGCCGTGAATGAACCACCGAGAGAGAATGAATGAATGAATGAAGCCTCGCTAAGAAAAGACGATAGCAGCTTCAATCCTCATATAAATCCCAAGCGCAAATCAAAGAGTGTGCTGCCAGCCACAGCCTGTTATATGGTGATTGGCAGTTGGGCATAACGCCAGCCACGTGGCAAGGGGGCGGAGCTTGAGGACCAACTACCACTACGTGTATGTCTCCACCCTTTTAATTGCATGATAATCCTTGCACATATACATGTTTACTCAGTTTGTCTCTCTCTGTTTCCCTACATATTCTTGTCTTTGCTGCTGTATATTTCACGCCTGCTTTAATAGCATAGTGCTACATGCTTGTTTTAATAGCTGTTACCACTCCCATAAACTCAAGTGCATACTTCATGGTTTACATACATTAAATTTTAATAGTTTTCTTTGTCTTTTTTTCTCCTTCTCTTTGTCTTCTTTTCTATTTCTCTCTAAATCTTTCATATTGTCATTAATTTATGCACTGCCCATGTTTGGTCTCTCATTTGAACTGAACCCTTCCTACTAGCTCTTCAACTTTAGTTTATATCTCCTTTACTCTCTAATAAATCATAAATTAGACTGTTCTCTTCATTCTTTTGGATACTTTAAAAAAAATCTGTCTATTGTATTTCAAACATTTTTAAAATCTCCCATAGTTTCTCTACCAGAGTTTTATTGCCCTTAACTTCTTGCTAGTCAAATATCTATCAAGCTCTTTAATACATGTATATTTCTGTCTCCCAGCATCTTTCTCTCTCTCTCTCTCTCTCTCTCTCTCTCTCTCTCTCTCGCCCGTTTCTCTGACTCTGTGCACATGTCTTAATTCATGCACCTTTCTTTATCTCTCTCTCTCTCTCTCTCTCTCTCTCTCTCTCTATTCCTTCCCCTTTATCTGGCTCTGTGAATATTTGTTAATTAATGCACATATCTCTCTCTCTCTCTCTCTCTCTCTCTCTCTTTTTCTCTCTCATTTTCTATATTTCTTGATTTTCCCCTTCTCTGTCCCTCTCTTCGTCTTCCTTTCTTCTCCATCTTCTCCACTCATACCCTCTGTATACATTTTGAGATGAAACTACTGTTTTGTATCCATTTTTGCGCCAGCTGGTTCCAGCGCTCATCTCGTAGCTATGATAATGAAATGCTCAGTAGCAACTCGGCACGTGGAAATGAAAGAGAAGCCCCGCGGGGGAGGCATTGAAGAATGAAAGCAGCTTGTTGTGTTTGGGAAATCGAGAGATGAATGAAAAAGAATGAGCAGTAGAGAGATGGGGGAGAGAGAGAGAGAGAAAAAAAGAAAGGTGCATGAATTGAGACATGTACACAGAGTCAGAGGTAGGGATCGAGAGAGAGAGAGAAAGACAGGGGTGTAGAGTGAGAAAGAAACATTAAGAAATAAATATTCAGAAAATGAGAGAGAAAGAGAGGAAGAAAGGATGAGATAAGGGAGAGAGAGAGAGAGAGAGAGAGAGAGAGAGAGAGAGATGAGGTGGGGGGGGGGGAGAGAAAGCAATTAAACAATGATAACCTATATAATTTGGACAGGAAAATAATTTTACAGATATTAACACTTAAATACACGGTACCAAACTAAATTATGGAAATTTGTATATATATATTCACTAAAGAGGAGAATAAACAGCTAGCTAGTCCCTCCAAAAATGCATCAAAATCCACACGGAAAGATGGAAAGAACAGAAGGAAATAATATAAAAAAAGGCTTGGTTCAAGGTTGAAATGTTATAGTACTTTTGAGAAACCAGCAAGTTAGCAGACTTTACTATGAAATTAACCCAAAAGGCTTGTTCAGATATGCCGTTGCACCATCACACCACAAAAAATGTTTTTTTAAATATTTAAAATGTGTAAATGAATGGTAAATGTGTGCAATTACAAAGGTCCTAAGCATATTCTCTTAAAGACGAAGTTGAGCTCTGGTCATGCGATTGCATTGTGAAAGAAACGGTTTGGAATCGACCAGAAAAGGTTGATCATCTAGCATATACGAATTTGTGTGTATTGCAAGGTTCTGGAATCATCAAAATGATAAGAAATTGGCCAAGTCTTGGTAAGTTACAAACACTGTACACAGAAAGATGTATATGGGACTACACGAACACGTGACGTAAAAAACCTACCCCCCGAGTTTTCCGATGTACATGACATATTTAGAATATGAAGGCATTTGAAGAGCCATGCTTTTCAGGGAACATGTCTTATCTGATGTTCTTCCACACTTGCATAATGACGATGATAACGCTCACAAATTATTTTTCACCTCTTCCCAGAACTCAACCTTCTCTTTAATTAGCTCTGTGTAATTATAAGATAGAGAAATGTGAAGCATATTACACTTTACGTCATCGTGAAAAGAAAGAAAAAAAATACACATTTGAATACTGCCTATAATCTGAACAAGTCTTAAAGGGATCCGGTAACTTTGTCTCAGATTTTGAAATAAAATTCTGGATTTAGCTCATGCTGCAATGATAATTATAAACCTTTAGGTCAGTCAGGAACCCTATGACTTTTACAAGCCGATCGCCTGTCAGATTATCAAGATATTTATGATTGGAATTACAAATTTTGAAAACCGTTCGCCTGACGGTTTTCATAACACTACAGTCTATTGGGGAAAACGAGTATGGTAAAACCGGTCACTCAAAGATTTAACTTTTTTGAGGCACTTCTTGATCATTTTGAAGCGCGATTTTTTTAGGGCTTCAATATTACACCATATCACAGACACTGGTAACATGTAGGACCGTGCATCTCAGATTTAACATTGTTAAACGATCCCTTTAATAAGCTACACTATTCATGTACATGCATGTAGATTGTAGATCTATATACAGACAGTCAGATGTGTTATTTGATTGTACGTACAAATGAAGACATCAATGTCGCCCTAGAAACAGGGAAGGATGGGAGGGGAGGGAGGATACTATCGGGTCCGTCGTGTCGCATTTCACACCGGGAAGTCTACCGAACTGCAGCGAAGAACCCCGTGCACCTGGCTAATTCGGTGCGCACCGGAGTCATGGCTTTTGTTCTACGTGTCCCAGTCGATACACGATTGCTACAGCGTGCGAGGTAATGTAACCCCGTATGTGCGTGCTTGCAGGCTTCCGACTGAGCAATGCACTGTGCATGGCTGTGGAAGTTTATTGATATAACATTTAGATAAATGTTGTAAATGAATGTATGAATATGGGAAACGACTTCAAATGGACATGGAGCACGTCTTGTGAGCATTCATTGTACCTGCATCGAGTCAAGCTATTTAAAAGGTTGCTCTACATACTCCCCTGACATAGCAACAAAAGTGATGGTGTATTGCATGCATTAAATAATTTTCAAAATGGTCGGACAAAACTCCTTACTCAGTTTCAGATTTGTTTTCTGCCGACTCTTATTATGTAGAATTGATAGCTATGCAGTACAACAAAAGTATATCAATTTGTACTGGAAATGCAGGTTAATGATTTATATACTTAAGTATCTGAGTATAATTACTTTAATGCAATGATAGGGTATCCATCATCAATGGCTTGGAATATTATGTTTAAATTCATATGTGGATAGATCATTTACAAATTTGAAATTAATGTACGCAATATGCTCTTCTACAAAACTAATGGAAAGTATGTCTATCATTGTTGTAAGATAATAAAATAATTGTAATTGCAAACCAAAATAACAGGAAATATATAAAGTCAATGAGTATTAAATATCTGAAATATCTCTTAACAATGCTCTGATTACAAGTACATGTCTGCCTGATAAGAGTGACAAGAAGAGAATTAATTCATGGACATTAAAACAATAGTAATGCCTTCCTCAATAGACAAAACTATCAATTTATATAACCCACTGCTTACTGGAACCGGGTCTCCCCTGTATTAAGCCTATGGGGATTAGAGAATTCAGTACTCAACAGGTTAAAGTACTGTTTATCCATGCACTTGACATGCTTCTTGACAAAATGTTTAGAGCTAGAAGGGTATTAACACGTATAGATTCATGTTCAGTGAGAGTTAATGCCCTTCTGGCTCTGAACAGACAGAATAGCAGAACAGGGGAGTGTTTCACAAAGACTAAGATCGACTTTAAGTTGGACTTAACTATGGCAGGCGGTTCATGCCACTGTTTGCTCTCACCATTTACTGGCAATTGTCTCTCAAGGGACATACAAATCACGGTCACAAACCTACAGAATTTACATTTTTTGATAATTCATTATTGAAGGAAAAAATATTATCTACATATCATAATGGTGAGAGCAAACAGTGGCATTAATGGCCTGCCATAGTTAAGTCCAACTTAAAGTGGATATTACATCTTTGAGAACCCCCCCCCCTAGGTGTTTCATAATTCTACCAAAAGAAACATGTTGATGTGTTGATGTGATAGACGCAATGTTAACCTTTAATTCAAACATGTCATAACACATTACTGATTGATCGAAACAGTTCTCGTTCAATCAGGCATGAACGCATACTAAGATCGCCATTCATCTGTGCAGAATGTTGTTCAATAACACAATTAGTCTGGAGACGGTATATACCAACAAACATCTTTAATGTGTGTGTGTGTGTGTGCGTTAGTTATGAAAAGAACAAGCACAAACTATGCACGACAATGCACTCCATTTTACCTAAATGGTATTGTATTTATCAATCGTGCTATAAATGGCATCAAATTTCTCTCTCGATCCTTAATTAGAATTCAGAAATGAACCTTATTCAAATTCTGTTTCCAAGCTAGGGTCTGCATGACTTGAACCTCCCAAGTTATGGTCTCTGTTTATATTTTTGGGTGTAGTAGAATACAAAATAAATATTTTTAAACCAATGAGAATTGTAAGGCTGAATCTGTAAATTGCACAAGCGCAATGAGTAGGACTTTGAGTCATTTTGGGTGATTCAACGAAGAACGTAAAGAACAAAAAAGCATCAATGGAGCTTAAAATTATAGTTAAATGATTTAAAATCTATTGCCCTCAAAATGAAATAAGGCATAACGTTAACTATTATCCCAAATTTTCCACAAATTCATACTTATCTATTTCAAGTTAAAACAAATAAAAATAATATCATTAACTGGATCAGAATAAGATATACCGCAGAAGACAGTAACAATATCTACAAGTCAGATATCTACAATGATATGAAATATATTACCTTTATATATTGTGTGGGAGCTAAAAGGGTATTATGTATATAAAATCATATACAATTTGATTTTGATACAACATATATTTTTTGTCTACCCCATCCTAAGTAATCTTTGGCTTTATAATATTCGATGGATTATGCCTTTCGGGTCTTAACAGATGATTTATTCATGCCTTACTGTTTGTATCGCATAAGATAATCATATATCAAATTGCTAAATGAATGATATTAATTGGATTCATGGAAAAAATCCTGCCTTTATTTATTCATCCTTAGCAGGTAATAAATGCAACCATATGGTCAAAAAGAATAATTAATCTCTAATCTTTTGTGCACATATTCAACAATATGCTGGCACAGAATGGTACCAATATGCTGGCAAAGAATGGTACCAATATGTTGGCATTGAATACAGTAATACCGGTATACATTAAATATTATTTACTGAAGCATCACACCACTATTAAAGGATCAAGGTATTTAAAGGAGCAGTAAAGCATCCGCTCAAACAGGCCAAAAATACATTGAATAGATAGTTATTCTTGCATCTTTTGAGCACATAGTCGACCATATGCTGACATAGAATAGCATGAAATAGAAGTTACCAATGCATAATACTTGTATGAAGAGAAATTATATATGTATCTACTATCTAACTCAGATCTTTATGATTGATATGCCAGCGTTGGCCAATAAAGGCCTTAAGAAGAGTGAATAATTATTCGCTAATCTCTTGTGTACATACTAAACGCAACAATATGCTGGCATATAGAATAGTATGTAGAACATGACATATAATTCACCAATGAACTTGCCAAGATAGGAAGGGAGAAATCTAACACCAGGCATATGCTGGTTTGGTTTAACCGCTAGTATTGTATACAATCATCAGCCCATAGACAGGTCTATATGAATGAATAGTTATCATCTCATAGTAAAATCCCATAGAATATATTTATATAGTAGTTGCGCTATATATACATTGATCTAATTATTATAATGTTTTGTGCACATAGTCTACAATATGCTGGCATATAGAATAGCAGAACATGAATTGGTGTTCACCAAACCATCACACACATATGAAGACAGACACTAACACAGGGTATAGTATGCTGGATTAATTCATCACTCTTGTCTATGCAGGCATCAGCTAACATGCCTAAAATACACACTCGATAACAAACCAATCTAATAAATCAGTATGCCTTTCATTCGACCGCGGTCATGTGATCACTACCGATCGACATCAAGTGTTTCCTTCTAACGGCCAGCCACTAACGCTACATGAAGAGCTACTAAAGTATTAACACCTTGGTTTTAATGACGAGTCGAGATGGCTTGCACGACACAACAGCTAATTAATACCAATACAAGAGACAAAACAACCTCAGGGATGTACTTACAAAGACGAAGATTGCCTGAATTGTCGGACGAATCACAACACCGGGGAGCGATGGAAGCAGTACATGATATTACCAATTGGATGCACGGTGGAATCTATTCTTGGAGATCACAACCACTTCCGTTTATTGTCCCATATGTTCGATGCTTCGGGTAGCTTCCAATGTGTACAAGACAACTAAAGCTTCTCAGCTATGCTAGAAAATCAACCACCTTTGCTTAAACGGAACGTGTAGTCCCAGTGATAGATATTGACGGGAGGATTAATAAACAACCTTCTATGAAACATAAAATTACCTCCAAATCAAGCTTCGTATAGTATAGACAGTCCTTGTCCTTGGATGGATACATCCATGCCTACATTCGCGCCATTACAGCTTCAAAGCACTTACACACACACACACTCACGCACACACACGCTCTCTCCCCCACATATTAAGGACACACAGGCAGGCAGTCCACACTACATAAAAAGCTCGTAAAGTCGAGCAGGGCACGCCATGCCGAACACAGCTATATACCGGCCTCCACTTGCCAGCCGACTGATCGCCGAGCGCTATATCCCCATTGAGTGGTTCCCTCTCTCTCTCCGACTCTTGTATATCATTAGCATTATAATCACACACCAAGCAGACGACCGACTGCCCATCCAAGCATTTTCTATTTCGTAATCCCGAGCCTACCCTCAACTCTCTATCCGCCTTGCCAATCATTCTCGGCTACAGTACTACAGGAACATATGGAATGCTGATCATTTTATATTTCGAAATGAATACAATCTTCTTTTTTTTGCTTGTCTACCCATTTAAAATGACTAATATCTGCAACATTAACATACAAATTACAAAAGCAGTTAAAATTCCCATTTCTTATTGATCAATATTATTTTGTTAAATTATGATTCCTATCACATCTAATATCAGAAAATCATGATATCTTCTTCGGAATTATATATTTCTATATTTGAGAATCTCCACAAATGCTTTTTTTTCTTCTTCAATGCCACCTTTGTCTTTAAAAAAAATCAGTGTGTTTGGGCAGGAACAGGCAATACTTCATATAATTTTATATTTGTATGATATATGATATATAACCAGAAAAAAGCTGAAAAACAAGGATTTCCCAAAATGAGAAAATAAGACTTTATTTCATTTTATATACATGTATAAGATAATATTTTAGAACAACATTATAATAGATCAAGAGGAAATATTCAGTGCTTGTCTGTTCTTTTTCTTTGTAAAGTATATCAAAGCATATCAGTGAATAACCAAGTAAAATAGAATAATAATTCATGAAAGAATTACTTGATTTCTGGTATACACTGTTCCATTTTGTTATTTATTAACCATTATTTATCAATTTCATATTCAAAACACATATTTTTATTATATGTAAATGATATGCAATGAGTAAATATATGATATGGTAATAATATACATGTTATTAACAAATAAAACAAAATCTGAAACAACATACTGCCAAGTGGCTCCTCATTCAAATAAATGATATTAAATGAAATAAAATCTGTATTCCAATTATAGCAAACATTGCACAGCCTCTTTTTTTTCTTTTGGTATTTTCCATCAATATCCTGTATGCTTTAAAGTGCTTTTTTGCTTCCTCCCTGTATTATTTATTCTTTGTGTGCTTGAGACAATCATGGAATGATTACATTTAATAGTATTCAGATCTATGTCTAAATATCATTTAAAAACCATTACTGTTCAATCAATATTACTTTTCTGTTCTGTTATCAGTATTATTCTTTACATCGTATGATTGTTTATATACTGTCATTATTGCGATGTGTTGTTGTTGATAAATTCAAACTATGTACATGCATATGCCATATATACACAGCATGTTATACAACCCAATAATATATATGTGGACATTTGCCAAGGACAAGGAAAAAAATGGAAGGGCTTATTCCGATTATGATTGAGGCATTTTATGGTGCTCGTTATGCATCAGGAGCTACTGAATCGTGACTAATGCGTTGATACGCATGACAAAGGAGGCAAAAACTGTTTGTGCCACGGCGGCGCAACGGTGGAAGAGGTTTAGAGAGAGATTGGGAAAGTGAGATAGAAAGGGCAACGTAAAAGGAGAAAGGGGTTCAAACTGGGAGTAAGCAAAGGCCTCAAGATGCAAATGAGATCGTTTCATAAAGATGGTGTGCAAATGAGGCGATATCGGTGAAAGATGGAGTGATGAAGAGAGAGAGAGAGAGAGAGAGAGAGAGAGAGGGTGAGAGAGAGAGAGAGAGAGAGATAAAGAGAGAGAGATAAAGAGAGATAAAGAGAGGGATAAAGAGAGAGAGAGAGAAAAAAAGAGAATGTGTGTGTGTGTGTGTGTGTGAAAGAGAAAGAGAGATAAAGAGAGAGAGAGAGAGAGAGAGAGAGAAGGAGAGACAAGAGCCATGAAATATTCACAGGATCAAACAGGGTAGAACAGATCGTTAAATATTAATTGCATACCGGTATATCAGGGCTCCACATTAGCTTTAGAGGGGTTCTGGAATGAACTTTGTACAGTCTATATGCATGAGCCCTATGTAAAACCTCCAAAATCTTCAAGGGGTCTGGACTAAGATTTTGGGTGCCCATGTGTCCTAGCTAGCGCTTGTTAAGGTGTCATGTCCAGTGGATGGGTCTCTGGACTATGAACTCCAAGGTACGGGGTTCAAATCCCTGTCGCAGCACCAATGTCCTTTGGCAAGACATTAATCTACAATCGCCACACTCCACCCAGGTGAGGTAAATGGGTACCTGGCAGGAATGATAATGGAGCGCCAGGAGTGGCAATGTGCCAGACATGAGCGCTATATAAGAACCCACTATTATTCTTGATATCATATGCAATACAATGAAGAGAGTAGTATTATAGTTATTCCAAGAAAACATAATTAGATACCATAAGGAATTAAAAATAGAATACTAAAATATAGTACAGAAATAGAGAAAAAAAGGGATAAAGACAGGAAAAGGATAAATATATATATATATATATATTTCTGCAAAAAAATGAGATATAAAACCAGCAAAGTAACTAATACCCCCCCCCCCCATATTTTAATATTGCTTATTCAGCAAAATCTTTGAGTTATCTTTAAGCCCCCAAAAGGCTTTAAATAACTCAAACCATTTTACACACAGCCAGTCAATCAATGCCCTCTTCTGGCTCTAAACAGACAATTTTTTAAAGAAAAAAGGAGACAAATGATAAAACAATAAAACCCACCAAGAAAAGGCAATGATGTGAAAAATATTCACTATGTACAGTGCAAACTTGATACTCTCTTTCAACTTCAAGAAAAGGAAAGACAAAGAAATCCCTGCGGATGACTCAATAGACCTGTCTTCATCAGCTCGAGATTGCCAAATAGCCTGCTATTTCTGATTTGGGAAATAATCCCGAAGTTACAAATCGCGTCTTCATCAGCTCGAGATTCGAACCTCGAAATTTGAAACTCGACCCTGAGAAATTAGCTCGAGATATTTTGCCTAGCGTTCGCGCATAGTGCTAGTCTTCGGGCTGGTGAAGACGCACCGGACAAATAGCGGGATATTTTGCAAACTAGCCCAAGATATCTTGGGATGATTATCTCGACCAAATATCCCGCTAATTGCAACTTCGGGCTGATGAAGACACAAATTAAAGGTACTATGTCCCATTTGCAGGCCAAAAAAATGAAAAAGTTAAATTCCAACTGCATTTGAAAGATAAAACTAATTTAGAACTTCCCTAAAAAGGTGGGGCTTGAAAATGTCTTCAAGTGGGAAAATAACGACTATTAGTTGTCAAATCGACTTTAGGGCTATAGAGCCCAAAAGTAATAGTCTTGATTTTCAGACAATTGTACCGAATGGTCATACGTTTTATGCTGCGCAAAGATTCAATCAGTTTAATCTTGGCCATCACAAGAAGTGGGTTATTGATGTAGACAAATGCTCATGTACCCTTTACAACTCTTTTCATGTATGTTATTACCAAAGAAGAAAAAAGCCAGTCAGTCACTCAATAGTGTCTGACAGTGAAGTCTAGCAAGTAAACGGGTTTCCTTGCATAATTTGAATATGAGGACACTGCTAACGTTTAAATTTCACAGATAGGACATACATGACATATTCATAATTCCTGCAAAGTTCTACAGCATTTGAGGTTGGCTGCAAAAGGGACATAGTACCTTTAACTGGATAATTTGCGATAGGATAGTTAAAGGCAATCTCGAGCTGATGAAAACAGGCCTATTGAGTGATGCAAACCATAATCACCACGGTATACCAGCAAAAACAGACGAGGGCCGGGTCAGTCATGCAAGGTATGATAATAAGAGAGATAAAATCATATCCTTCTATAGGCGAGCATCTTTCATACAATGCAAAGTGTATGCAAGCTGCAGATATGAATCTGAATAATAGTCGCATCGATGGCAATGGATGGGACTACATTGAGAAGATAAAGAGCTAATTCTAACTCAATACCCATGATTAAGCTTACACATGGGCTTATATATTCCCAAGAGAGATTTTTGTCTTGTTTTATATAATTGGAAGGAGCATTTTCATCCTTAATTCTTCCATGAAATTAAACTTAAAAATCACTATGCATTTAAAAGATAATCAGGTTACAGTTCTTTTATTCTTTAATGGAGATATTTCAAAATCCTGTAATTCTTATTAACACAATGCAGAAAGGAAAGGTTAATACCCATGTTAAACCTATGGGAATGTGTGAACTCGGTAGTTAAGGAGTTAAATTTCACTCTCATTAGGGGAAACAACAAAGTGAATGCTGGAATGTATAGATTACAAGGAAATAAAATCTGAACATATATATTTGCCTATTGTGTATAGAAAATATGTGTGAAATATGACCCGGCTATATGGTGGGAATATATCTGTATATAATCTTGCGTTGAAAGGCTTTCAGAGCCTGAGAATTCTAGGGCATGTCACTTACACAAACAAGGACCTCGGATAAAACGGCATTGTACGAATAGAACAAAAGGAAGCAATAGCATCGACTCCACTATGAAAGAGAGGGAGGGAGAGAGAAAAGATTGACAAACAGAAACTGATATGAGAATGTCAACATCTGCAACAGGCTAGGAGTGTTCAAACAATGGAAAATATATTTCTATTGCGTGAGGAGAGAAGAGATTTACCAACAGGTTTCTTTTTTAATTCGGTGTGTAACATATCACGGGATGGCTGTCTTACCGTCGCAGACAAAAGGAAGATATTACCAGTTGGGGGATGTAATAAAGGCGGCTGCCGGCCTCTCTGAATCTTTGTGTACATTGTGATATATAGTCTTTGTATCGCATCCCGTCAGGGTGACTGGCACGCAGGCTACGCCAGGGATCGAGAAATATTCCCAAGCTACTACCATTTTTGTTCTCTACCCTTACAAAGACGAAAGAAACAAAGGATGAGACACCCCTAAGGAAAGTTTTAAACGTTATCTCAAAAATTGGGTTAAGTAAATAAGGTTTGAATAAGAAGTGTGCCTCTCCTAAACTGTTGTTCCTTAGAATACTACTTAATACTGTATGAATATGCAAGGTTGTTTTGCCAGCAAAAGGGTGTTTATCGGAGCAATAGTTGTCCTACTTTTACTGACTAGGAATGATCCTTCCCTTCTGTAATGCACACAGCAGCTTCTGAGGGGCAAAAAGGGCATTAAATCCTTGAATCATATGAGTTTAATGCCTTCTGGCTCTCATCAAGACAACAAGATTAATTTAAAAAGAATCAGAACAATCAAATATGGGTGTGTAAATAAAGCACCTGGCAAGGGTGGGGCATGGGTGGGGCACGGGTGGGGCACGGGTGGGGCACGGGCGGGGCATGGGAGGGGCATGATTGATCAAGTTCAAATAACGTTTTGAAGACGACTGGAAACGGCTATGGTGAATTGAAAATGAGATTTGAATCTTGAAAATATCATCAGCTTGAGAAGCAAAAGGCATTAACTCATCTAATGAAACGGATGATACAAGAAACCTGTCTATAAAGACCACCAAGGGAGACAAGAAAAGTGGTTTTTATAGGCAGGTGGTCTTTATGTACAGGTTCCTTTAGTACATGTTTCAATGAGAAACTATTTTCAAGGGAAACAAAAAATGTGGTCTTTCTATACAGGTGGTCAATAAAGCAGGTTTGACTGTACAAGAAACAGCAAGATTTAAAATTGCTGACATGTGCTTAATTATCCAAGAAAAAAAATAAAGAGGTAAAAAGAAAAAAATATGCTTCAAAGAGAAGAAAAGCAGCTTGTTAAACACATGGTAATTGTCTTATTGCTGGATATCAACACATACTAATTAAAATAAAAAATTCTGGTTTTACAGTTTAGAGAAATCTCTTAGCAGTTTCTTAACAGACATATTGCTATTTGATGTATCTCAAAATGATAAAATAAAAAGCATTTTATCAAGCTCTGAGCACTTAGCTTAATAGCAAATATTGGTCTACAATTAAGTCATCGTCTATTATCTGGAGATAACAAAATGGGGAAAATACCCAAGTTGTGAATTCTTGTGCATTACTTATGAAAAGATATCTGTCTTGGAAATATACAGTCTACAGCATAGCATCATTGAATAGTAGGAATAAACATCGATACAAATTAGAGTGGAAACAGAAACTAGGGCATGTTGTAATTACATCAGGAATGGATTTTATGAATACCTGTATAAAGTGCCCTCTTTTCTGACAGACCTTATGGAGTTAGACTGCTTTGTTTCCGCACCCGTTAAGCAAAGTATATTTTATGGGTCTTTCCTTTTTTCATTATTATTAATGAGATGTTTTCAGGTTAGAAAACATATGTAGACCAAAATTATGAAGCACCAAATCTTATATAATATGTCAAGTTTCAAGTCCATACATGGTTTTCATACATGTATACTTTGATTAATGCGAACGCTATTGATGCATAAATGCCGATAATGAGAGGGAAAAAACACGTCGTCAATGCATAAAACTACCTGCTGGATACAGTGCGATTTTAATTTGTATAAAATGCATTTTCTGTAGAATCAAGCCAGAGTTCTATCTGGTTTACAAAATGTATTTAACAAGTTATTTACTCAAGGGCATAGTTATTAACAAAAAGAAAAGAACAACAATAACAAAAGCAAATAAAAATAAAAAGCTGATGCTGTTTATAATATGCGACTTGAGAGTAATCACTTTGTAAATTACAATGTCTAACGAAGCATGTAAAGATATTGGTGATAGGCGTAGATGCACTGTACCATTAAAGGTAGCGCTATATGGGTTTCAATCGCAGATTCTAAATTAGTTTTTTGTTTTAGTTTTTAAAGCTCTCTAGAGCGGTTAACTAGCTTGAAGCTAAGTAAAGATGATTATCATTTAGAAAAGTACAAAGAGAAATTCAAATATTTTGTATTTATTTAATTTCTTAGTGAATTCAATAAAATGCAATCTAATTGTTTTACAACAACACATAATTCTTTTAAAGTGCAAATGTGAATGACTCTTAATTTTACAAGATGCTTAGATACTTTGCTACAGTCCAATAAATGTTTCTACCTTTAATACAAGGATACTTAGAAATCCAGTACTAACAAGCTATCTTAATTGCTAATGATGTTCGTTAGTGCAGTGATTAGGCATAGCATCGCTACTAGAGTACAGTGTAAGGTAACAAAAAGGGAAAAAGGAAAAAGGAAAAAAATTGTGAATGGGTATGAAACAGGAAGTGTTCTTCACAAATTATTTCAGAAAAGCAGGTGCATTTACTTTATTTTAGTCCTTGATACAGAAGTATCTTCAGTTGTAGGTAAAAAAAGGCAAGGATCTATGTTGCTGAATGAATGAATCAAGGAAGGAAAGATATTTCATTCATGGCTGCACACTTTCTCATTGGATATAACAGTCTATAGTAAAATGAACTATCCTCTTTCCCCCTCTCTCTCTCTTCGCATCTCTTTTTCTCTCCTCCACCTATGTGTCCCATTCTCACCCATCTGTATCTCTCCACACTCTCTTATCCTTTTTGTCTCCCTCTCTCTCTTTTCCTCTTTCTTTTTCCTCTCTCTTTCTTTCTTCTCTCTTTTTGCTTTTTCCTTCTTGCCTCCCTCTTTCTCTCTCTCTCTCTCTCTCTCTCTCTCTCTCCCTTTTCCTTGTATTTTGTGCCTCTCTCTCTCTCTCTCTCTCTCACCTCCATCTCATTTTCTCTCTTTCTTTATTTCCCATGCGTCTCTTTTTATCACTCTCTGTACCTGTACTTGTCTCTGTGTGTATCTGGCTGTGTATGTATCTCTTTCTCTGGGTCTCTTGGAAGGAAGCTAGAAATGGATTGAGAATGATATTCATTCAAAAAGAACAGAAAACAATGCATGAAAAGAGATGTCATTTTCTATATCTTTTCTTGGATTTTCCTCCTTTAAATGGAATGAACGTCATTCTTGAACCATTTTCTAGCTTCCTTTCACTTTTATAAGAATCCATCTTTTTTTTCCCTCTAGCCTTTCTTGCTATCGCTACTATGTCTATGTCTCCCTCCCTGTCTTATCCTCTCCATCATTCTTATTATAGCTCTGCTTCCACATCAACTTGCCTCACTGCCTCCAATACCTCACTCTCTTTCATCTCCACAGTGCATATATAGCCTATGGTTAGTTATCTTACATACATTATAATAATAATAATAACAGTTTGTTCTTATATAGCGCATTTTAGGACTGCAGGACCTCTCCAAACGCTTTACAGATATATATTTTAACCCGGTCATTGCATCCTACAATATTATATTTTTCCTAAATTAAGTAAATTTTCATCGCACTTATTGCTAGATTCCACAAATCTATACATTCCTTTTTTCTTTTCTATATTGTTATTTTTCTCTTTCTTTTTGTCTGTCAGTTAGTCTGTGCACTCTACTGGATTATATGTCTGCTGCTGTAAGTCTCCCAGACTATCCTTCTCTCCATAGCTCCCCCTCTTCTTCTCTCTCTCTCTCTCTCTCTCTCCTTTCTCCCCCTCCCTCTTTATTTATCTCTCTCCCTCTCATTCTCTATTTCATCATCATCATCATCATCATCATCATTAGCATCCTGATCAGTATCATCATCACCTTCCTTCTCATCATCCTCATCCTCATCATCATTACCATCCTCCTCCTCCTCATCATCATCATTACAATCATCCTCATCCTAATCATCTCTGTCACTCTTGCCTCCACCCCTCACTATTTCCTCTACTATATTTTTCTCTCTTAGCTAGTTCATTCTCTATGCCCCTCTCTCTTGCTTACACCCCCTCCCCCTTTTATCTACTCCCCTCTCTCTGTCTCTCCCGCCTTCCCCTCTCCCATCTTACTTGTTCTCTCTCTCTTTCTCATCATCTCTCTCTCTCTTTCTTGTTCTCTCTCTCTCTCTCTTTCCCATCTTCTCTCTCTTTCTCTTAGTTGGTCTCCTCTTCTCTTACTTCTATCCCTGTGACTCAGAGGAGGATATAATGCAAGGTGGTTTCGAAATATGAAAATCAATACAATAAAGCCTTGAACCAATTTCGGATTAATGGTGGCGAAAAATACCCCGGCACTAGCTAGTCTCTAGATCAATCTATAATACAACAGTTACAAATAACCCAAGTACAATTTTTCTCTCCACCTATCCGTATGGATTTCACTTCATTATTAATGCAATATGCATGGTATAATGTAGCACACCAGCATTACTATATTGTACTAAAGGAATTATACACAACATACTTTAATACAGAGAACATAAGATTTGTATGAGATTGATGACAAATTAGGTACCAATATATGAAACATTTTCTTTTTGAGAGATCTATAACAAATGAATAATAAAAGAACAACTGTATTAAAAGCGCTACCTCACATATTAAAAATGTACTTGAGCCAAAAAGATATTCAACTATTGGGTATAAATAAAATAGTTCATGTTTATTTATTAAAAACATAAAAAACATTGTTTTAATATATCCAAACGAAAACATGAAAGATATGTAGTCCTCTAGTAATATATAACTATAAATGATTTCTTTTCATCAATATTCGTTATATAGTTTCCAACTTGAAATTTAGAGACTATATATGTGTAGTATTCTCCAACGTAATATCTTTTTTTTTACAATTATAAATACCAACCATTCCTTAAAGTCAAAGCCAATGAAATAATAGTATCATATGGTTGTAATGAAACTATGTTCAAGACATCTTGATTTATAGAGTAATATCAATGAATATAAAGAGTATATACTTTGACCAACAACATTGAGACGACATTGAGGCGAGTAATATCATTATTATCACTAATCTTTCCATAGATCAAGAGAGCATAATGGTAAAAAGAACTGCAAATTTGAAACAAGCTTTCTTTAGACTCCGCCTCGCTGACGGTAGCTGACACTTCAAGAGTCCTCTTTCTTCGTCGACCAACAGATCATGGCGGCTCGGGGTTTAATAAATTGAATGAAGGATCACAAAATATTAAATTTGATGGGCAGGATGGGGTCGGGGCATAAGTTGATTATCGATGCGAGCTTCGGGGATGCTGCCGTTCGAATGGAGACGGATCGTAATGGAAGGAGGTGGAATTGGAAGCGACGGAGGGTGATAAGCGGGGAAAGTAATGGATTTGGGTTTATTTTGCGCTCTCGTGTCAGGCAGATTTGGATGGTTCTGAAGCTATATATGAGGAATGATAATGACATGTCTCAACTCTGTGCGCTTAATTTGGGGTTGCTACTCGTTTGGAACAATAACAATAACAATTTACATTTTGCCGTTGATCATGGAGTGAGAAATCTCTTGGGTGATTAATGTCACGACTTTGATTCCTCTGAAAATTTCTCTATCTCATTACAGATGGGTTTTTATTGAGGAAAATGTTATGTTTCTCCTCTTTCTCTCTTTTTTTTTCAACGTCTAACTGCACCCACTCACTTTCTCTCTCTCTCTCTCTCTCTCGCTCCCTCTATCTCTCTTCCTCTCTCTCATGCCCCTTCCTTCTCCTACTACATCCCTTTTCACCATTTCATCATTAAAGAGACAATTTAATGCACATGTCTTCAATGTCCTCATTTTACCAAACTTGTTTGTGCATTCCCTATTGGTATTCTTACTCATTTTTAATTGGCATACGAAAGCCTCGTTCCTTATCAAATCGTGATAGCCCGAAGGTTTCACGTCTGTGGAGACGCCTTTCCGTTGTTAATAAATGTGATGAGGTATTGCACGGTTGCATCATGGATTGAATAAGGAGATTTATACATCTATATACCGAGAGTAATATACAGCTAGACTCATGTCTCTCAGTCTTAAATGTGCATTTCTACAAAATCCCACAAATAGAATTTCTTCAAGCATACGTAGAGCCTACTTGAATTAAATGAAACATGACTAGCTTTGACTTAGGTAATTTCCTTTGAAACCGAAACAAAGCTATAAACAGGTTTACCTACATCATCTCACATTTAAAATACCTTGAATCATATAGGTCTTATGTGAATTAAATGAAACAATTAAGTCTTTTAGGTCATTCCCTTTGAAACTGAAACAAGACTATAGGATGTGCAATGCTAAAGAGTCTCACATTCCAAATTTCTTGAGTCATATAAGGTCTACTTGAATTAAATGAAACAAGTCATTGCAGGTAGATATTCTTCACAAAATTGGTAATTTCTGGCCCCAAGCTCATCATTTTTTTCCTTGGAACAGAAACATGAATCTTCATTGTGCGCATCTACATCCATGGAAGATATCCTTGTCTTTTTATATTTTTATTTATAAAATTATCAACAACAATAACAACCCATTATAGGATAGAAGGAGATATATAGGGGTCACTAGGGAAACACTTCTGAAGATAAAGAAAAGATGGTTGTTAAAGTCAGGTGGTATTTCCCCAAAGAATCAAGTTGATGCAATATTGCATGAACCAAAAACAACGCCCAAATAAAACTTGTGGTCTTTATAGTACAGACGGTTGCTTAGGCAGGTTTCAACACAGGAGTTAGTAGAAGCAAGTAAGCAGACACAAAAATATACGCTTACCAGCGTAAAAGAATGTAGAACTTCACGATCCTAATGAGGAAATCGAGACAATGTTTGTCGATCAACTATCCCATTCACGATGCCCTCGTTATATCCTGGGCTAAACCACTCTCAAGAGTGCCGGTGAGTAAATAGTCCATTTCTATTTAGCAACGGCTGAACCCAAAGTCCACTACCTGACGAGTACCCAAAGTCAAGGGCGTTGAAAATGAAAGAGGAACCCAGGACACAAAAGCGAAAGCAAAATTTGGTTGCGCCCAAATAATATACCGTGCAGATATTTAAAAATAGAGTTGAGTAGAAGCTGGTCGTTTAATTGCAAGATGAGAATTATATGTCTACAAGGTATTAGAATGGTTGATTTGGTATTTGAAATCATCAAAAATATGAAAATCACGGACCTAAAGAAAAAAGACTGAACACAGAGATGTGGGATTACATGTATGGGACTATATCCACATAGCATCAAAATTGACTTATATGTAGTCTCAAATTTTATCTGGTGATATGTGAGGCATTCATTATTAAAACGTTTGTCTTTTAGACTTACTGCTTCTTTAATAATTTCTATCAGCTAAACGAAAAGTGGATGAAGTTGGGGCATTTTCCCTCTCATATCAGCTGTTTGAAGCAAGATGGGCATTAACTTTGATTCAAAGTACTCTCTTAAAAAAAAAGAGTGAATTTTCAAAATCACGGACGTCACTCCTCTGGAGAGTGAAAATAGAGTGAAAATAGAGTGAACATTCACTCTTTTCTTCTTAGAGAGACTCTAAAATCAATCGATTTTCACTCCTAAACAAGTGATCACGGGCGTCACTCCCAAGAAAGTGAAAAAAGAGTGAAATTTCACTCTTTTTTTTAAAGAGAGTAGATGAACTATATATAGCGCCCTCCTGGCTCCAAACAGACAATAGTTTCAACGATACTTGAGTCTGAATGGTTACTAATGATATGTACGGGACATGCAGAGTATATATTAATTTTACATCATAAACTGCTAATTGGGCTCTGCACATTTAGGCAAAAGAAGTAAACAGTTGAACAGTTTTATAAAAAGTCTCGGGAAGCCATACTATTGTGATTAGCAATGACTTAATGAAGCAGGATAATGAACTTGATTCATCATCATTGTGAGAGAGAGAGAGAGAGAGAGAGAGAGAGAGAGAGAGAGAGAGAGAGAGAGAGAGAGAGATAGAGAAAGAGATGGAGAGACAGAGAGAGAGAGAGAGAGAGAGAGAGATTAAGATAGCTGGAGCTAAAGAGAGAGAGAGACACACACACAGAGATCGAGAGTCATAGAGATAGAAAGAGAGAGGAGAGAGAGAGAGACAAACACAGAGAGATGGAGAGACATAGAGATAGAACGAGAGAGGGGGAGAGAGAGAGACATAGATAGAGAGGGACATAGATAGAGAGGGACATAGATAGAGAGAGACATAGATAGAGAGAGAAATAGATAGATAGAGAGAGAGAGAAAGAGAGAGAGAGAGACAGAGAGAGAGAGAGAGAAGGGGGAAGGGAGCGAGAGGATAAGTGTTTGTGTGGGTTGTGTGGGTGTGGGCATGTAAATGCTTGTGTGAGACAGTGAGAGGCATATAAAAATGGAAGGAGAGTCAAGTAATGAAATATAAAAAGAGAGACAAAAATGAGAGGAAAATTAAGAAAGAGCTATAGATAGAAAAGATAATCCTACAGTTGCTAAAACTAAAAGCAAATCGTGAATTAAGTTTTTGGCATCAGGAAAATCATTTGTATTTTTATATTCTTTTCAAATTTTGTTTCCTGTTATGTTAGAATTTTCAATTCTGTCTGCTGTTAATCAATCATACTACAACCGTTAGCTGACAAAATAAGGTGTCGCAATGGCAAAATTAGCAGTTATAATCTACCCATTCATAATACCAAATGGTACTAGGCCATATTTTGTTTTCCTCAATTGGTTTCACACATAACAAACACTGAATATCTAATACCCTGTTATATCTACATCAGACAGTTCATGAAAATCTCTCTCAAAAATATAGTCAATTCAGATATTTTTCAAGAGTTCCACCCTTTAAAAAAAAATGTTTATCTACCGACTACCTTTGTCAATTCACAGTAGACTAGAACTCAAGTTTGTTCAGTAGGTTGATTCCGTTTGATCAGTTAAATGCCATGTTAGTACACGTGTTGGCTCTGTAGACTATTTCAAGTGTCCGTTGAGTTTCACGCTCAAGTAATATTGATTGAGTAAAGACGAAAGCAAGAGTGGAAGTAGTAGGATTAACAGTAGCATGACACCACTTCATAGGATTAATTGTTTTAATAGCTCACTATGGCTTGATCGGTCTGCTGATCGAGAGCCAGAAGAAAGTTCCCCCATAGGGCTTAACACGAAGGTAACGCCCCTATGCCTCTCAAGAGAGGTTAGTGGTTCTCCAATGGGCCAACCATACACTGTAGCTGTTCTGAATGTAGAATTTTGCAGAGTTGTCCAGCTTCACTACAATTTCAAGAAAACAACATTAAAACAACAACTCATCTGCTGAGAGACAGGAAGGCCTTAACTCTATATCATGGTTAGAGCCCTGCTGCATCACTAATGTCCTTTGGCAAGACATTAGTCTACATTTGCCACTCTCCACCCAGGTGTTAAATGGGTACCAGTAGGAAGGAATTCCTTGAATGCTGCGACCACCGAAAAACGGTAGCCCAGCAGAGCCGGGTAATATTGGATATGTACACTATAAAAATATCCATCATCATCATCCCTGGCATGGCACTAATGTCCATTGGTAAGGCATTACTCTATATTTGCCACACTCAACCCAGGTGAGGTAAATTGGTACCTGGCAGGGATTAATTCCGTGAAATGCTAGAGCGCTGTAATGGCAGCTAGGCTAAAGCCGGGGTAATAATTAATTTGTGCGCCTCTGAATAGAATTTTTACAAAGACGGCGCAATATAAATGCCTATTATTATTATCATCATCATCGTTATCATACTTTAAAACATATGATCTCGATGCTTTCAACATACGAAATGTGCACAAATTATTCATTTTTACTCTGATAATTTTAACATTTCAAGCCCTCTGTGCCACCACAAACTACTGTCTGCTCTCTCCATAGAAGCACTCCATGAGGTAAATAAAACAAAAATGTGAAAAACATCCATTTTTTCTGCTCAACTTTGCGACAAACAAGTATGATTTATGCTCGTACAACAGTACCAGCAGCATTCACTCAGCATTGCTTTCTGATCAAGGACAGACAAAGAAGTAATATAAAGTCACAAGTGTTAAATTCATACCCACATATTCAAGTTGCTTTGAACTACAGAATGAACAAGATTTATGGAAAGGCGCTGGTAATAACAAGCCGACTCATATTACCATATGGTACCACGTCGATAATAATAATAACGAATTTTACATGGACACACTATGCAAATTGAGCAAGGGGAGTTCCGTACGATTATGATTTGGAAACAAAAAATTGAATATTTCATTACAGATGTACTTTGTTCCCTAAATCTATACTTCCTGTTTGTTGCTATGTCTAGTGAGCCTCTAACAAATCCATAAAAATTATACCAAGAATTTCTGAATCTGCCTACAAAGAATATGTACCGCTTGAAAGATATCTAAACCAATAGGGGTGACAGTATAGATAAATCTTACATTAAATTGATCAAATTTGTAAAGAATATGCCTAAAATCCTGTTGACCTAGTTTACATCTCTGATACTTTTCAATAGACCTAGGCATGTTAACAATAAAATGATGTATGCCACCCCCCCCCCCCCCCTTTCGCCTCTTCCATTCAATATCTTTTCCATAGCTCCAAGCTACATCTTAACCAGTTGACTATTGAATTATCTCATTCCCATCAAATTTTAAATAACAAGTACCCAATTCCCGTAGGCAGTGGGTTAAATTAATGCGCACAGATTGATTAACCTTTCCTATAGTATGCATACATTACCTGTTGCTAGGTGAGACAAACTTCAAACAAACCCTTACTATTGCGTAGACCATGCAAGACCATTCATATGGAGGTTACATCTATATACATGTACCACATGCACTGGGCTTATCGAATGTGCTCCTTTGTTTAATTATAGACCGGCATGATAAATCTCACGATATAATTTCAAATAATCAATAGCAATCTTTTAATGTCAGCAGGAGGCGTGGCATGCAAAAACATGTGTGAATTCTAGAACAGTTTCCCAGCATTATACCGTCACAACAAAAGACCAAAGGAACGAACAGATAGTGTCCCTGTATCATAATTTGTTTCTTCCTATTTCCACCTCTTTTTCTTCTTCCTTTTCTATTTCGTGTTGTATTTCTGCTCTTCATTTCCTATATTTCACTAGATCCCTTATCTTTCACCTTTCCCCCATTCTACCAAAAGTGTGTTCTGCGCTCTCTCTTCCTCTCCCCACTCCCCTTCCCCTCCCCCACTCACTATTTTTTATCAGTTCTGTCTTATTTTCAACATTTCCTTATCTCTCTCATCTGCATATATATATTCATTCATTCTCTTCTTTCTATCTTATTCTATTACATTTCCTTTCCTGGGTGGTCACAGTTAACAATCTTATTCTAATATTCTCTCAGTTTTATTTCTACATCCTTACCATATTAGATAATCTCTTAATACTAGGTTGATGGAATTTACAATTTCAAATGCTTATCCTTTTTATATCTGCATCAGTTGTATATTTAAATGGATTAGAACACATCACACACATTCCTGATTGTAATACCAATAGATGTTTACATACTTTCAAGCTAGCATAACTCAAAAATTTGTATCCATGGAAACAATTTCTTTACAACTTTTAATGCAGATAATTTGCTATTTTGCTCGTGTAAAAAAGCATCATCGTCATCATCATCATCATCATCATCATCATCATCATCATCTTCATCAATATTAAAAGCACAGATACATAATCAACCATCACTTTAAAAAGTAATAATATGCTTTTAAGAACTGAGCCTTTTCCCTACCTGCTGTTAGGGAAGTAGGAGCGGCTTGCGCTGTACGCTTTGGCCAACCCAACGAAAGCATGACTGCCGTCCAAACAAAGCATGCTGCTGCGAGATCTCGCATTGAATATACCCCAAGGGACGATTGGGAGAGAAGAAAGGGAAAAGCGCCATGCACAATATATGCAGTTCAGTCCGGTAGCAGCTCCTAAACACACAAAGTGCTCTCTCTATCTCTCTATCTCTCTCTCTCTCTCTCTGACACACGCAAACACACACACGCTGGCACTGGTCCCATGCATTCAATTAGATGTAAGATACTGTGTATGCTCGAGGAGAGTGTATGAGTTGAAGAAGACATCAAAAGGAGTGACAGAAAAAAAGTGGTTGAGGCAAAGAGAAAGAAAGAGAGGGAGAAAGAAAAGAGGAAGAGGGGAGAAGATAGAGAAAGCGAGGAAGAGAGAGATAGAAGAAGTGAGAGAGACTGAAAGAGTTGATAGAGGTAGAGGGGGGAGAGAGAGAGAGAGACAGAGAGAGAAAGAGAGGGAGGGGGAAGCTAAAGCAGTGCATTCTTTTCGATTTCAAATGCAAATAAGGCAGCCGTGTGCCACAATCTGATTGGACAAGTGTGGGGTTGTCATGGAAACGGGTGACAGATGTTTGGAGCCTGTGTGAATTACTGTCTCTCTTCTGTGGACCCACTTATGATTATGATGGATGCTAAATTTACTGGTGAGGCTCCATGGGAAAAAGGGGGAGTAAAAAAATAAGAGATAGAGCATTAAGATGGGGAGAGAGAGAAAAAGAGAGAGAAAGAGAGAGAGAGAGAGAGAGAGAGAGAGGGAGAGAGAAGAGAGAGGAGAAAGAGATAGAGAGAGAGAGAGGGGGGAGAAAGAGAGAGAGAAAGAGAAAGCAAGACAGACAGACAGAGAGAGAGAGAGAGAGAGAGAGAGAGAGAGAGAGAAGAGAAGAGGGAGACGGATAAAGGGAGGGACGAAAAAAAGGGAAAATTATGGGCAAGGTGAGAGGCGGAGAGAAAGAGCGAGAGAGACGCTACCCCCAAATAAAGAACAAAATAATGCTACAGACAGAGAGAAAGAAATATTAAAAGCAAGATAAGAGAGGGGAGAGTGAGCAAGAAAGACAAATCTAAATACAAATGTAATTGTAACTCATGTAATCAAACCACATTCGCTGTTGATGTCCTTGTATTCAAGATTACATTATAATGATAATCTGCCATATATAATGTAGTACATTATCCACAGCTTTGAAAAGTACATATCACCCTAGACCATTTTCTTCCTTTCTCACAAGGTCTTTGACATTAATCTCCGTATCCTGGTTGTTGATGAAGAAACTGATCTTTTTCACAGAGAAATTGTGTTATATCATGTGCATCTATATAATAGGGCAGAAGTACAATGAATTATTATTTTTAACAAAGAGATTCATAAAATTCTTAACAGTGCAGAGCAAATGGAGGTGCTCCAAAGGTATGTTACAGAGTTGCCAATTTACAATTGATCGATTTCAATTTGTAGAATCTTTAAATTTCTTAATATCCTTTCATGGATTTTCATTACACTTGCACTGATCTGCTTCTCTAAATTTTGTTTAAGCCGAACAAGATGACAAAGGCCCTTCAAAGAATTAACCCAAGGCAATTTTAATACCCTTAAAGGTACTATGTCCCTTTTGCAGCCAACCTCAAATTCTGTAGAACTTTGCAGGAATTATGAATATGTCATGTATGTCCTATCTGTGAAATTTAAACGTTAGCAGTGTCCTCATATTCAAATTATGCAAGGAAACCTGTTTACTTGCTAGACTTCACTGTCAGACACTATTGAGTGACTGACTGGCTTTTTTTCTTCTTTGGTAATAACATACATGAAAAGAGTTGTAAAGGGTACATGAGCATTTGTCTACATCAATAACCCACTTCTTGTGATGGCCAAGATTAAACTGATTGAATCTTTGCGCAGCATAAAACGTATGACCATTCGGTACAAATTGTCTGAAAATCAAGACTATTACTTTTGGGCTCTATAGCCCTAAAGTCGATTTGACAACTAATAGTCATTATTTTCCCACTTGAAGACATTTTCAAGCCCCACCTTTTTTAGGGAAGTTCTAAATAAGTATTATCTTTCAAATGCAGTTGGAATTTAACTTTTTCATTTTTTTGGCCTGCAAATGGGACATAGTACCTTTAACACCAATTGCATCTGCGAACACTATAGAGACCATGTAACTATAACATTGCAATCAATTGGAGTTTTGAAATAACCATTCTGATTGGTTCAGGGTCAGATTTTTCAACGAGATGTCCCTGCAACAATGCTCTCGATTGGTCACTGCCATTTGCGATTGATTGCAAATCTTAATATTACACATCCCTGAATGTGATTTCTAAGGGATGCACACAAGGGCATTTAGATTGCCCTTGAGACGCTATCTCAAAATATCTGCGATTGTGTTGCCAATTTGATGTTAGAGTAGAGAGACTTTTCCTTTAACCAAAAAATTTGCAATCAAGTGGATTTTGAATTTAAACCATTCTGATTGGCTCAGAGTCAGATTTTTCAACGAGATGTCCATGCAACAATGCTCTTGATTGGTCACTGCCACTTGCGATTGTGTTGCCAATTTGATGTCAGAGCAGAGTGGACTTTCCCTTTAACCCAAAAAATTGCAATCAAGTGGATTTTGAATTTAAACCATTCTGATTGGTTCAGAGTCAGATTTTTCAATGAGATGTCCATGCAACAATGCTCTTGATTGGTCACTGCCACTTGCGATTGTGTTGCCAATTTGATGTCAGAGTAGAGAGACTTTCCCTTTAACACGCCAGTGAACTCCATCACACTGATTGACTGGATTAGAGCGATAATGGAGCCGCATCGGTAGAATAGGTGATGCGATCTTCAGCACCGGTGGAAGCTAGGTGATGGAGGAGTTTCAATTTACATGATCAAGGCTTGGATAATTCATGATCATTAAAGGTGTGAGTTACTAGTACGAAGGTGCCGATCGAGTGTAACACTGATTTGAACTCCATGACAACCTGTAGATTATGCATTGTAGCTTAATCTTATGTGCTTTTCAAAATACCCAATTAACCCCCTAAAGGGTGTGTTTGTTTGTAGTACCATTCATTTATTTTCTGGTAATAGTAATGGCAACAGCAGCAGTAACGATAATAACCACACAAAATTACTGCCACTAGTACTACTACTACTACTACTACTACTACTAATACTACCACCACCACCAACAACACAACCACTACTACTTCTACTACTACTTCTACTAATAATAATGATAAAAGAAGAATGTGATCACGATAGTAATGATGATGATGATTGATGATGATGATGCCGCTGCTGCTGACGATGATGAAGAAGATAACAATGATGATGATGATGATGATGAAGAAGAAGATGACAATGATGATGATGATGATGATGAAGAAGAAGATGACAATGATGATGAAGAAGATGATAATGATGATGATGATGATGATGAAGAAGATGACAATGATGATGAAGAAGATGATGATGATGATGATGATGATGATGATGATGATGAAGAAGATGACAATGATGATGAAGAAGATGATGATGATGATGATGATGATGATGATGATGAAGAAGATGACAATGATGATGATGATGATGATGATGATGATGATGCTGCTGCTGACGATGATGAAGAAGATAACAATGATGATGATGATGATGATGATGAAGAAGATGACAATGATGATGAAGAAGATGACAATGATGATGATGATGATGAAGAAGATGACAATGATGATGAAGAAGATGACAATGATGATGAAGAAGATGATGATGATGATGATGATGATGATTACGGCATGTTCACATCTTACTCTGATAACAAATTCTTTCTTCTTCTTCTCCTAGACCTAATTAAATATCATTTCACTTTAAAAATACTATATTTTTCTTTTTTTAAAGCCCCTCCTGTATATTGCCTGTTTGGAACTACAAAGGTGTTCTCACTGTAATAAACTATATGAATTAATTACCTTCCAATCCAATCCAGGTATTTATAAAGTGCCAATATCTAGTTGCATAATCAATGACTCAACACAGACTATATACCTTCTTGGAACTCACCAAGCAAAGTGACATTTCCCTCTTTATTCTATGTTTAACAAAAAAATTCTATAACATTTTTCATCACTGCTCTTATCATTATTATTCGCCATCGCACGGGTCAAAGCATGTGCTCTAGTTTTCATTCAGCAGGCAAAGTGACATCTTCTTCTTTATTCTACGTCTAACATCACAAATTCATTAAACATTTTCAACCACTGCTCGTATCATCATTATTATTTGCCATCCCACGGGTCATGGCAGCATTTTAGTTTTCCTCTGCATCTCAAATTGAATGATGCTGAATCTAAAGTAGGACACTTAGCATCGCCACTAGGTTAACCAAAATAAAACATCCAACCCCATTCTCTCTTCCGAGGGTCCTTCTCATATTTCCAACAACAAAAAAACAAATTGTTAGTTGGCTGCCTGCAGGGTGCTAACAGATTGTCTTTTGTAAAAGAAAAGAAAAATTAACAAAGAAGAAGAAAATTGAAGGCCGATTGGAGGCCTATGGGGGCTGATTCATATTTCTGAGGGGGAAAGTCTTTTCTGCATTTTTGCAATCAATATCATACTTCCTAAATCAAACGTAATCAGCTACTGAAAAAATATATCCAGAAGCATCACCTATGTTGGCTGGTAAGACCAAGATTGTATAAAAAACTGGCTTCCGAGAGCATCTTTGATTAAACAATGAAATCCATTAGAATTTGATCAAGTTGATGATATCTGCAATTTAGCTTTGGCAGAAGAAGATGTAAAAGAATTGGTTTAATTCCAAACTTGTTGCTTGTGTAACAAGAAAAAATAAAGGAGAATGAAAGTATAAAACGTAGATGCAATTTTTCAGTTCTTGAAACTTTTGATCAGTTTAAAAATTCATGCCCCATCCATCACCGTTCAACATGTGCAAACATTGCAATGGCATATATTACATAAGCCAAGCATATTGCAGTTGGGTTGATTTTCAAAAGCAGTTGTGACCGATCGTGTTTCAAGTAGTGTCTGTGGCTGTAGACTATCATCCTGGAATGTACTCTCTAGTGAAAAACCTCAATTATCTTAATTTTCTTTCATGCCTTGTCATTACCATGGTAACAGCATCAACAGACAAACGCCCGACCAACTCAAGCATAGAGATGATGTACTTATACCCCACTTCCTTCAAAGAAAAGGAATGAACATAAAACATGTTCCACTATGCAGTTAATGACAAATACATGAAGATGAGTCCATGAGGAAAAAAAAGGAAATACATGTAACTGTCATGTAGCATGGAATTATATGAGTATCTGTACTCCCAGAATACTTTGCATTACCTCACTTTGAAAGCAATTTAGATTAAAGGGATTGGGTAAATTTGCCTCAGATTCTAAACAAAAAACTTGATTTAGCTCATGCTGCAATCATAATTATAAACCTTTAGGTCAGGCCGATTGCCCGTCTGATTTATCAAGATATCTATGATTGGAAATTAAAATTTCAAAAACCGTTTTCCCAATGGTTTTTTTAACACTTCAGTCTATTGGGGAAAATCAGTATAGTAAATCCGGTCACTCAAAGATTTCCTTTTTCTTTTTTGAGGCACTTCATGATCATTTTGAAGCGCAAGGTTTTGTTGTGCTTCAATATTTCACCATATCACAGAAGCTGATTACACATAGGGCCATGCATCTCAAATTTGGCATTGTTTAACGATGCCTTTAACAAAGATCGATAAATGAAGTGCAGATGTATTGACTGCTGTTGGATGTTGTGAGAAATACACACCACTTGAAATGCTCATAACTTGTGGAAAATAATTTAAGAAAAAGTCATTTCACTGTACATTACCTTCCGTCATTGTTGAACGAGAAACTATAAATTAATTGAAATCTTAACACCGACTTGAGCATGCAAATTACCTTTATTAATTAAAAAGATTTGAGTGTCATAAATTGCCTGTTTGGAACCAGTAGGGCATTAATCCTGTGCAAAGTGATATGAGATAATAACGCCCTTCTGACTCTAAATGAAAGAAATATGTTTCACTAATCTGTTACTTATGGTCTGAAGCCTATTCAGCATACATGTATATTATGACTAGAAGGTTTCACTGGACTAAATTTCCGGTTATTAGTATTCTTATCATTATTAAGAACCTACGTGGGGAAGATGACGTTTGTTTTAGATTTTTATAACTGATTTGAATTGCCATTTCTTCCCAAATGGATCGCAGGCAGATCATACAGAGTGTTTTACCTATCATTAACGTTACAAGGGATTCCCTTGGACATTCATTTCCAATGGTGTTAACCTGCAGCTATTTCAGTCTCAACACAAGTATTTACGGGCGAAACAGATAATATAACTTCTCTTTCGTTTTAAAATACGCTAAATTTCTGAACGATCCTTGACTTTGAGTGTCAAAATACATTTACATTTCTTTCTTACATGGTCATTATGTTGGCCAACCAGTTTCACCAAAAAATTCCCAAGGCTTCATGCGACAGAAAACTTCAAAGATCTTGAGAAAAAAAAGAAAAAAAGAGCTATACAGAAACGATTCAAGAAAGGATAGAATACCGAGAAGCACCTGCCTCTGGCATCCAAGCTTTTTACTTCAAACGAGCGGAACTAAGAAAAGATAAGAGAAGGACGGGAGGAAGAAAAAAAACTGGCAAAGCGTGCCGTTCAGCATCTTCCTGCCTGATGCAATTTACTCTGGTAGCTATGGTAACAAGAAACAGTACACAACACTTATGGTTCCATCAGAAGAATAGAGGAGGAAGATGGATACAGCGTAGAAGACAATGTGAAGTCATCCGGAGAATTCATTTGGTCAAAATATTAATATAGGCTTGTGGCTTGAATACAAAAGAGAGATGGGAGTGAGGGAGGGAGAGATGGGAGTGAGGGAGGGAGAAATGGGAAGGGATGGAGGAAAGAGATTGCGACGGAATAGGAGATGGAAAGAAAGATATGATTAGTAGATGAAGGACGAGGAATCTTTGTTGTCGGAGGGGTGAAAAAAGAAATCAAATTAGAGGTGAAATGGCAGGGGACGGGAAAGCTTTGTTTCGAATGCAATGTTTTGTGGGATACTGTTGTGCTGAATATGTTTCAGTGTTGCCCTATTGTAATCAGTAGAATTGTGTATCATTACTGCTATGAAATCTTCCTACTATACTTCATTAATTAGTCCTGACTAGAAAATATTCGATTTTGAAGCATTTACAGAATGATTCACAAAAAGAGAGAGGGAGAAGAAGGAACAATAATTGAAATCATTATTTTTTAAATTCTACATATTAAGAGTGTTCTATGATTCTAACAAGGAGATTAGTAGGGATTAGTAGGGGATTACTAGCATGCACATTGGCCACTGAATTAAATACAATCATCTTATCCTTGCATAACATCCGCTATGTACTGCAACACATACCCTGTTTAATACTACTCATTCCTTTTATTTTACATACATGAAACAGAAACTTCCATTTAAATGATTATTCCATAATACAAATTTGGCAACAGATGTGCACTTTCTCATCATTATATTATACAAACTGGTGTAATTCCCCCTGCAACGCAATATGTGTAATATATCTTGCAATCTATACGAGAGGTTAAATAAATGTTATTTGCTTTACATTACGACAGCCAATAGCAAGAGGCACAGCTGTGTATCTTTCCCCCAATATTCCTTTGTTTAGTTTATTGATTGCTAATACTAAATCACACAATTTGCGGTGTGGAGCAATTTTTTTGGATCGATTTCCTCCTATAAAGAGCTCAAAAACAAGGTATTGTTGAGATTTGAAAAGCATGGGAAATTGCTGTAAGAGAACAGATTTGATTCTTTCTAGCTTTAAAGTTTGGGGTGATGGTTGCTGTACAGAGGGCATTGTAGACGAGGGAAATATCTTTGGTTGAAAGCAAGAAAAGCACTAAAAACATAATATCTACAATGCTACTTAGCTCCTTTTGGCTATACAGACATATACATATACAAGATTGTATTTATATGCAGTTGGCATGCCACATAGAAAATAGATGGCTTATGTACTTTTTTTTTAATGTTAAATTCTTCATTTTATGCAAAAGCATGTTTTAAAGGTACTACATGTATATCTCCCCATAATACTTTTTCCACGAAATGGGTTCTGCAGTCTACTGTTTTAATAGCAACTGCACCTATTTACATGTAAATATATGCAACCTGATATTTGTTATGAGCGCTAACATGTCAAAGATATTCTCACAGCCTAAAAGCGTTTTTTTATCACCTTACGATCTGCTGTACAAGCGTCCATTAATCTAAATGAGTGCACATTATTCATATGGAATATGAGAGATTTACAACGGAACGTGTCTCGGCATGGGAAAAACCTTCCTGTAAAAGAAGGATCCTGCTTTAATAATGCATCACCGGCTTTTAGAAAACACATTCATTTCGGTATGACAATGGAACTGGATTTTATGGCATCGGTCTAGCACGTGATGTCTTTAATAATCTGATATCGCTGGAAGAACCTGGAAAGAAATTTCTCCGTAGACCAGCATTTTTTTTACAAGAATGTTGTGGAGAGCTGACAGTTTTAATCAAATTATATCACTAATCCATAATGGAGAAGGGAAGAGTAAGAGTAATTACGTATATTTTTGTTGCTAATGAATGAAATGGAGGAGAGAGAGAGAGTGGGTGGATGTGTGTGTGTGTGTGTGTGTGTGTGTGTGTGAGAGAGAGAGAGAGAGAGAGAGAGAGGGGGAGAGAGGGGGAGAGAGAGAGAGAGAGAGAGAGGGGGGGGGGGGGGAGGGGGGGGGGAGAGAGAGAGAGAGAGAGAACAGAAAGGGTAGAGAATGAAAGGGAGGGACAGAGTAAGAAGAAAGAGAGAGTGAGAAGAGGAGAGAGTGAGAAGAAAGGAGAGAACAAGAGGGAGAGAGTAAGAGAGAGAGAGAGAGAGATGGGGTATAAAATATAATAAAAGGAAGGGAGAGGGTTGAGGAGAAGAAGAAAATGAGAAAGAGATGGGGGTTGTAAAACAGAAATACTTAAAGGGGATCAAGTGTTAACAAATAAGAGAGAGAGAGAGAGAGGAAGAAAGAGCTCTAGAGGAAGAGAGAGAGAGAGAGAGAGAGATAGAGAGAGAGAGAGAGAGAGGGAGGGAGGGAGAGAGGGAGAAAGGGAGAAATTAACTTTAAATGCTTTCTTTTCACACACAGGCATGGTTCTTTGTGTGTACTTTCAAAGGCCCATTTTCATAATACGTCTACTACTTTAAATACATTCCATGCACTTCTCATAAATCCAACAGAACATAATTTGTTTATCAAATTTGTTCATTGCTGGCTTATTCACAGCAAACATTGCAAATGTCAAAGTTGAAAGACCATTTTTTGTTCCCTCTCAAACTTCTCTAGATGGGGATAAAAAAATCCCAAGTGAATTCATGCATGAATGTTTGTAAACTATTAATTCAAATTCTCCTTCACCATGCCCTTTCACTGAAGCCACTTCACGACACATAAATGCCGAGAGGGATATAAAAAGATGATTATTCATTCTTGCCAATTCATGGATGCCAAGAGTACGTATCTGCCTGGGTCATAATTGCACGTAAGCCGTGTACGTGTAGAGGCTTGCTGACTATGAACACAAGAGGGCTCACAACTCATACGCCTGTGGACAAACATTAGATTTGTTCCTTCTAAAGTTTAGCGTTGTCTAAACACTAACAAATTGTTGAAAAGAGTATAATTTTGTTCTGTCTTTGAATTATAGAATGTATATGCCATTGTTATTGCACTGTTCTGAATGATTATAGTTTTCTGTAAAAGAAAATCTGTAAAGAGAGAGAGAGAGATACTGTAGGATGGTTGGTTCATCTTGTTATCTTTCTCTTGTAACAGAAAGATAAATAGGAAATATATTTTAGTAGTAATTTTTAGGACTACTAACTTACTTTCTGCTCTCTTCCTATACTATAGTTACTCAGCATTCACAAGTTTCCTATCAAAATCATGAGTTAGACACAATTGATTTCATAAAATTTTGATTTATAAGTCCAATCTATTAATATACTTCCTGAACATTCAGTGTCAATATCTTGTTATCCTGTACAAAAACCAATTCCAGTTATGATCAGATCTACACATTCAAACTCTGCCTGTCTCTAAATATGCACAAACAACCCTCTTTTGGGATCAATTTAGGAAGATCCATCTACCTATGATCTTATGATCACTCTTTTTCAAGTATTTTCCAGGCCTCCTTGATCATCCATCATACTTCTCTCCCTCGTGTCATCAATGATTCAATCCTTCAATTCATCCGCTGAGAGCCAGAAGGGCGTTAACTGTGTCTTAGTTTAGGAGGCGATGCCATTCTTGCGCCAAACAAACAGATTATTCATTGACTGCCTATTCATCTTCCATTCTCTTCATCAACATATTGTCTATTAGGGTCTACGGCGCAAGGTGCGGCCAGAATGGCCCTGCATGTGGTCAATTTCCTATGCTTTCAACATTCTCGATTTTGAATCTGGACATGAGACTATACAGTGAAACGTGTATATATAAAGACCGCTCAAGGGAAACATGAAACGTGGTCTTTATAGGCAGTTAGTCTTTATGTACAGGTACCTTTAATAGTTTACTGCAGGTTTCAATGAGAAACCATATTGAAGGGGAATGAAAAATGTGGTCTCTATAAACAGGTGGTCTTTCTATAGAGTGGAGAAGTGTGACGTCATCAAAAATCTATTTTTAGAATTTCTCAATTTTTTCTTCATATTCCGAAAGAACACCCAAAATAATGTCCAAACGTCGAAAACCAATTGAATATGTTAAGTATTGACCATCTGAATGAATATATGTCCTATGGGAGCTCAGTGTTATATGCTCTGGCTCCTAACCATTAGGAGCCAGAGCATATAACACTGAGTTCCTATGGGGAGTATATTTATTCAGATGGTCATATCTCAGCCAATATTTAACATATTCAATTGGTTTTCGACATTTGGACATTATTTTTGGTGTTCTTTCGGAATATGAAGAAAAAATTGAGAAATTTTTAAAAATAGATTTTTATGACGTCACAGCTTCGGTACTCTATACAGGTGGTTGCCAAATCAGGATTGACTGTACCTATATTGTATACTAATCCTAACCCTAAATCTAGATTAAAACTCAACTGTAATACTAACCACAACCCTACATGTTTGACAAAATAATAGTTGTTGAACGAGTAAATGTTGGAAAATTCTTTAACCCAATGTGTCTATTAAGTTATACGACATATGTGTTGGCTATGTACAATTGCTCAGCACTCGGCAGTCAATTACCTATACTAACCGAAATCTAACCCTTAACCTATATCTTTAAAAAATTAAATCCTGCAACAAATGTTGGGTCGCTAGAGACATTTATTTACCTTTGTATAAAAATTGCTTCAAGTAATTAGCCACCTTTAAAAAGAAAATGGCACAGCAAAAGAGCAAATGAAGGTTAAAAAAAAGTAGGTGCACACAGCAAGGCCCCTGAGCATTAAAATTCATCTGTGTGATATTCAATCTGTCTTATTCTTGTGCTAGCAGTGAGGTAGTCATGCTGCATTTTGAAAAAAATCTGCTTGAAAGATTCACAATTCTAAAAATCTTAACATTTCAATAAACGATTTAAGAGAAACTGTAAACTTGATTCTTTTATTTCACCCCCCATTCTGCTCAAAATGGAAACCATCTTTGACCTTCGCGACAGGTCAAGTTCAGGATGACGTCCTTCTGTTTCTGATATATCATCAATCACTGTCCTCGTTAATTCATCTATTATTCAATCAGGCAATTATAGCTAGTCAGATCCCATCAATCAACTGCTAGCGGTCAGTATTCCATTAGATATTTATTCAGCGCAATTGACCAACATCGCTACACAGTATTACCCAGAGCCCGTAATACACAAGAGGTTGGCCAACTTGGTTTCATTTGATTTTACTTGGTCACAATATGGCGTATATATTCTTTTATTTTGTGCTTGCCTAACGAAGCAGTATTCGCCAAATTGTGTCTAATTCAAACCGGGTTGGCCAAACTTCCCTAATAAATGGCTCTGATCTACGGCTACATAGGCCGTGCATCTATAGCCTTGTTTAAAAAAAGTAGTCATTTATGGGATGACTTGCCCTGCGAATATCTATTAACAGATTGAGAACTGTACACCACTGTCTATAAGATTCCAAACATACAACTTTTGTGTTCTCTTTACTATATCTATTCTGTGTAAGTTCCTAAAACTGTGTACATTTGTGAACAGGTCTAGTCTACTAGATGCCTTAATTCAGTGATTGTACTGAAACAAATTTCATGATATAACACTACAGCATTGGTGGTGGTATTGCATGCACTTTATGTGGAACAGCTGGATCGAAAGATGTCTCTCTAAACACACTTTCATCGAGTGTGAAAGTACCCGAGTGACCATCAGAGAGCTGTTTTTAATATTTTGTTTAACACCAAGGGTTAATATTTCATTCAGCTACTTCTAAATCAATAACACCTTTTTGATTGTGAGTCAATGGTCAATTCAGCTACTCAAGGCTGAATTCCAGGTCTTCTAGCGGTCAACATTACAAATGCAATATCTTTTTGTGTTGATCAGCTGCAGGAACTAGAAAAACATCTGATACTACTACCATGCACTTGAATGAATAGTCATACAAAAGCAGAAGAGTATTTATTTGCAGTTTGTTGATGACAAAGTTAAGTTGAAATGATTTCTGAAACCATATCCTTTGTGTATCTGACAGGAGCACAAGAAACATTAAATGTCATAAAGTCATAGAACTACATACTCTTGTTGAAGATGGAGATAAATATTCATTAAAAGGTTTATATATTCACGAAATAAAGGACTGTGTGATACCACACTTTGGCAAGCGTCGTCATTCACACATCCACATATCACACCACGCTATCAAATACACTAACAGCCTAGAAATATACATGTACTAAACATATATTTCAACATGATGGCTCAAATCCAGCAATTGCCAGAATTAATTTTTTGTCTTTATTTTTGTGTAGGCCCCTATTTTCTTTTTACAGGCAACAGCTCCCACGCTTTGAAATAATAGTAGAACCAACTCAACTATCATTTTATATACAAAAAGCAATCAATAACATCTTCATTTATTTAGAAAAAGAAGAACAAAAAAAATCACCCATTCCCGCCCCCCCCCCCCCCTCCATCCCATTGCTCTGTTTTGGGAACAGATAATTATTGTTTATTTTAAGCCCTAGCGTTAAACATAATTTGTATACCATTCACTTATCACCAATACCACATCTTCATTTTATATCTCGAAAACAAAACTCATTCTCAGGATCAACCTTCTGGAACTGAAAATTAAAACACACAGAAGGAACAGAAAAAACATACAACTAGACAGACAGACAAACATAATGACAGACAGACAGACAGACAGACAAACAAGTTTAACTCTGTACTCACATCATGTCCTACTCCGGTCACGACCATATGTACTCCCATCATTGCTGCAAGCTTTCTCTGAATACCGGCTGCGAAGAAAATCAAGGAGAGAAGGAAAATTATTACCATGACAACAACAACATTAATTAAAAACAACATATAAACATAATATTTAAACACCCAAAAGACATACATGAAGAATTTATCATCTTTAAACCCCAAATTCTTTTTCTTCTTCAAATGGGCAGATAGATATACTCTTGTTCTCTTTTTGATTGATAATTCTTACACAAGTAAGAAGTTAACGGACACTTATCACAGCAGCTGCATACAATCATTTGATGGCTCTATTTTTAATTTAGAGTGAAGTATATTAGAGCTGTTCATTTCTTTATCTTTTATCATTAAAGTGGAGTAAAGCATATCTTACATATATATCAATCTCCTCCTTCAAATGACTACTAGGAAAACGTCATGCATTATATTAATAATATTTCTTTAAATCTCATCAGATTCTAGCAAGAAGACTGTTGATGCCATTGACAATACATTTCATATGTTCAGAGCCAGAAGGGCATTAAAGATGAAGTTGAGTTCTGGTCGTGCGATTGCATTGTGAAAGAAAAGGTGTGGAATCGACCAAAAAAGGTTGATCATCTAGCATATAAGAATTTGTGTGTATTGCAAGGTTCTGGAATCATCAAAATGATAAGAAATTTGGCCGAGACTTGGTAAAGTTACAAACACTGTACACAGAGAGATGTATATGGGACTACACGAACACGTGGCGTAAAAAGCCGGCCCCCCCCCCCCCCGATTTTTACGATGTTACATGCATATTTAGAATATGAAGGCATTTGAAGAGCCATGCTTTTCAGGGAACATGTCTTATCTGATGTTCTTCCACACTTGCATAATAAGAATGAGTAACGCTCACAAATTATTTTTCACCTCTTCCCAGAACTCAACCTTCTCTTTAACTCGGTATTAAATTATATGAGTAAACGCCCTTCTGGGTTCTAAACAGACAATTTCTCTTACGGCCTTCTCGTCGACAGACGAAAATCTATGATGACCAACAAGGGGGCATGATAGTCATAATAGAGAGCAGTGGTCTCTTAACTTAAAGGTCCCAGGTTTGAAACCTTGTTTAATGTACTAGCTATAGTGCCCTTAATTTGACAAGGCATTAATCCTCATTACCAAATCCCTCAGATGGGACATTAAAAAGTCACAAACCCCCATGGTTTTTTCCTTATAAACATATATGTATATACTTGCTCTCTTTAATAGCAGTCACATTAAATAAATCCTCATCACTTCATCACATCTACATATTAAATATTTGTTAGAAATACCTCATTCAGTGATTTTCCACTCTTACGTTGCTGCGGAAAACACTTTAAAAGAGCGTGAACCACCTAACACCATCTCATTTTGAAACCTTTCAAATGTTATTTCTAAAAAGCCTTTCTATCGCTAATATGGGAAATCTCAATTATGCCCACACGCATGCACATACAGCCATTTACCAAGATAATATAAAAACACTCACATAAATCAAACTAACACACGTACTTCACAGTACGATCCCCCTTCAATGCCTCCCATAACAGCCAACATTTCACAAAACCTGAAAACCAATATTGTCATTTCTTTTTTTATATTTTCCATAAAATATGAAAGGGTTGTTTACTACTCTGCGTATTTGCTGTGCAAATATCACGGAAGAGCAGTAGCCGTGGAATTCAAGAATGCGTGGAAGGGACTTCATAAACTGTTTATTTTCTTCTTTTTTAAATCACAAGATTTGGGGTAAATTGAGCTATGGCATCGTCTGTGAGGAGGATTTACATTGGCGTGGAATGAAGAGAAGTTCATATGTAAAGAACGCGAGAGAGTACTTGAGAGTGAGAGGGGAAATTTGAACAAAGGATGGGGTCAAAAGCTAGATTGTTGTAATTCAAGATGACAAATATAAATGAAGTCAATTTTACACAATGGTGCACTTAAGCAAACCATAGCAGCATTTTGTACACTTGGTAGAAATGAGAGCATTTTTCAACGATTGTTTCATAAAAATATAACTGCAAAGAATTTATATCCTTTTGACTCTAAACTGATTATTTATTACCTAAACCTTTTTTGGGCAGACATGTACCACAAGTACAAGAACTTATCAAAAGTCCCCCTCCAAAAAAAAATAATCTTGGTCTGAAACATAAAATATGATCAGAAATATTGTCCCGTAATGAAACTAGCACAACTTACATAGCCTATTGTATTGCTTATAGAAATCAAGTTCAGATTACATAACAAACATGTCACTGTAATGCTCACATAATTCAAAATATGATGGCCAAGGCTATTAAAATTGCCTTCAATTGATTTTTGTGTCTGGTCTTTGCGATCACGTTACAAGAGTTGCAGACACTATTCTGCAAGGCAAGTAGCAAAAAAAATTGAATTTTCATAGAACACATTCATGGGTAAAATGTAGGAAAAATAGAGAGCACGGAAACAAATATCTATGTCACATGGGACCAGTAATGAGCTCATTCTAAATTGTAAAGGAACACCATAATGATAAAAGAAAAAGAAACTTATATGTCATTAAATATCTCAAAATACAGCTCACATAAATATCTCATAAAATAAGCTAATTTTTGTTACATATTAATTTACACTGCAAGCAAAACCCTATTAGCATTTCTGAAATATTACAAAAATAATAATGAAAATACTGTTTAAATAACAAACTATGAATACTAATGGTACGATACAAGATTACCAACCTACATAAAGTACATAAAGCACCAATCCTTTGAAATTGCATTCGGTGCCCTTTTAGAAATAACAGCTTGCAATCAATGCATTTTGGTACTTGCTTCCTTTTGTTAAATCACATCTCTTCTATCTAATTAAAAATGTATAATTTGTGCTATTTCTATCTCAAAGCATAAAATAATAGTATTTAAACTTACATGCAAGCCCATGACATCCATGCTAGCTGCAAGCTTTGAGAGGCTGTTACATTAGACAAACTGATTGCTGGACAACAAATTTTTATTATTATCATATCAACCGACAGCGAGATTGGAAGGAAAGACAAAACCCAGTATCAACAACAAAGGCTCGAGGGAGGGGGAGGGTGAGGATATGCAATCCCCCCTCATAATCAATAGCATATATTTTGTTATAAAAGGACAGAGCTGAAGGAAAATCGCTGGCAATATTGTAAATGGCTCTCTTTTATACCTTGTCTCACTTTTCAGACCATCACTGTCACCCACCCCCCTGCCAACCTCCCTCCCTCCCCACCCCTTCAATTCTCCATCTTCACCCCTGGCTACGCCCCTCCCCTCCCCTCAATCATCTGTTCCTGACATGTACATATTAATTTACAAGGGCCTTGTTTTATCCCTGCTTTTTAATATTTAACGACTGGAACATTGTTTATTTTTCATTTCGGTCAATATTAGTTTCCACTCTGACAAACACGAAAGGCCGGCTCCCTCCAGGGATATCTGAAAAATAACCTGACATGGCTCGGCCAGATGGATGAATAGCCATAATAAAGCTTTTGTTGTTTCCTCATCTGTAATGTTTTTTCTTTTGATGAAACTATACAGACACCTGTCTCTAATGAATCTCATATTCTGCCATACTATAGATATGCCATTATAGGTTTTGGATTCGCTTTATTTCATGAATTGAAATCTCATTAAATTGTAGTCCTTTTTAGTTTTGGCAATGTGAATTTACAGCGATGCAATTTGAAATGGATAGTTCTAATGTGATTTTAATCTAATTTCCATAAGATATCATTGCTGTTATTATCACTCCACTGCCTCCTTTATATTACCTGCTCTAATTAATCAAAATAATTCCCATCATTTATGGGATCACCGTAACATTTTGACATGTTGGTGGTCATAAAAATATACCATATTTTTAATCAAATTTTCCTTAGCAAGTGAATTAAATTTTGTAAAAACATCCCTGAGAATTTTAGAAAATGTTTATAAGTTAATTTAGGAGAAATCAAAGTTCATTTCAACTAGAATCATAATAATGAAGAGAAACAAAAAAAATCTAAAAATTATAGATCTTATCTATACCACCATAAGTAGAGGGAATGATTTCAAAGGAATTCTGTTTAACAATCACTATCCATTATAAAAATCTAGCTTGTTTTCATATTTAAGGACTGATTTTTTTAAACATATATTTAAAAAAGCTAATTACATATAATTCTTTATCTTCTTAAATGCTGCCGAGGTTGTTTAACGCTTGATGGTACATGTAGTAGAAATAAAGACCCAGAAAGGTCTACGACCGATAACCTTTTTTTCACAATTAACTGGGCAACAACCTCACACCTGTGACACAAAGTGGAATTGCCGAGCACACGTGGCATACCCATGTTCAATTATTGAATCAGTACTTTGAGCTGGAAAATATATTAAACCTATATACTGCTAGCACAGCTGTGACGGATGTGTAAATACAGAGATTCATCACTCCCCTGTTTTTTCCACATAAAATGTAATTCCAGCGCTCGACGGAGGCAATTAGTTGAAAGTATTTTTGTTTGCAGACACCGTAAATACTGACAGGGGGTATTACGTGGTATTTTTCTCCCTTGTTTTAATTCGTTTTTATAATTAATACATCAAGAACACCTCCATGATTTCAGGTTAATATCATAATACTAGCTTACATTTTAAAAGCTTTTGGATGATTTATCCAAAATAATGATAAATCACTTGATACCCATATGGTATCACTCCACAATAACCACAAAACAATTTATCAATAAATAATGTATGCAGTCAGAAAGCTAATTCCATTCAAGAATTGCGAGTATTGAGCATTGTTTTTGTTTTTCCATTTATTTGATTTAGAAATGGAATAAAACCTTCATGAGAGTTCTATAAATTTTGTTATAATTTGAAACTAAAATTGGGTGTGTTTTTCTTCCTCCTCTTACCCAAACCGGGCCTAAGTTCATTTGCATGTCTTAAATACAAATGTTTTAATAGTCAGGAAGCAACTTGGATATACACCAGTCATACCTCTGACAAGCTTTCAAGCTAGCATAAGAGAGCATTGCAATAAGAATGATAATAACCTGGTTTTATAGAATGCTTCAAACAACAACAATGTCTCTAGCTTTTACAGATATATATTTGCCACCGTCATGTATACAGGCAATGTATGCACATTCTCCGCTCCCTGGGGAGTGTTCCAGGCACCATTCTACAGAATGTGCATAATGCTAACCAAACTAAACTGACTTTTGCATCCTGCCAGGTACTCATATAACACCTGGGTGGAGAATGGCAAATGTGGATTAGTGTCTCTTGCCAAAGGACGTTATAGTGCCGCCGGGATGGGTTTTGAACCCTCAACCCTTGAATCGAGAGTCGAGTGAATGAACCACTATACCATGACACCTCTACAGTAGTAGCATGCATGAAATTTGAATAAACATGTATTTGTGAAGTGGTCTACAGTACTAGCCAAATAACTGCACACTTTACACATGTGCTGAAATCTCTAATCAATAGCAACATGTCGCTTGCCAGTCTTGATCGCAAGTATTAAAGGCATTGTTTAACAACGTTTCCAGTTTTACAAATACGAGATGCATGGCCCTACGTGTTATCAGTGTCTGTGATATGGTATATCTTTTGAAGCCCTACAAAAATTGCGCTTCAAAATGATCGTGAATTGCCTTGAAAAAGTAAACATCTTTGAGTGACTGGTTTTACCATACTCATTTTCCCTAATAGACTGTAGTGTTATAAAAAACATTGGGAAAACGTTTTTTTGACATTTCGAATTCCAATCATAAATATCTTGATAATCAGACAGGTGATTGAATTGTAAAAGTCATGGGATTCATTTCTGACCAAAAGGTTTATAATTATGAGTGCAGCATGAGCTAAATCCAGGATTTTGTTTAGAATCAGAGGCAAAGTTACCCCATATCTATAAGAGTGACGGAAACACTAAAACACAAGGGAGAGGAAAAAATGCTCCCATGACTTAAATGTACTCCATTTGCATTCCAAATTCAACAGAATGTACTCTCTTGACCTCGCAACACGCAGGAAGTTTGTCGCTGCATTCCAAAAAGACGACCCCTTGGAGCAGAGACCGCATCCCCGATGCTCCTATTCCTCTTTTTATTTTTAGATGTTGAAATTGTTCAGATGCTTAATGCAGAGACGATATCTTGGGTAGCCAAGGGACGTTGAACGCGGAACGCCTCAGGAAATAGGAATAAATGAGCGCCTCGTGGAAAATGGTGAATTACAACTCAAGTGGTTGAGGAAAAGGGAAAATTTGGTGATTGTGAATGTGAAATGGAAGAAATGAAGCAGGAGGAGAAAGAGGAGAAGAGGGGAAGAAGGAGGCAAGGAAGGAGAGGAGAAAGAGAAAGAAATGAAGGAGCAGAAGAAGAAAGAGGTAAAGGAGAAGAACAAGAGGAAGCAAAGAGGAAGAAGAATGGAAGAAGTAGAAGTAGAAGTAGAAGTTGAAGTAGAAGTAGGAGTAGAAATACATGGTTACAGCAAGGTTTTTAATTAATCAATGTCTAAAAAGGATAAGAGTAAGAGGTAGGGCCTACTCTACAGAGCTAAGATAGAGACGGAGAGAAAAAACAAACAGACAAAATTGGTACAGTTTGCTTTCATTGTGCATGCAGTCGGACAGAATATGTCAGAATTTGCTTGGTATGGTGAAGTAGAAAGAAAAACAAGCATTGGAATGGATGAGACGCTACGTGGAAACCGGAATTGAATGTCGCACATCACTACGACCTTAAGGCCAACTACAGGAAATAATTCTGATTGCAAGGGAAAGGATGGGTGACCGGGTAATGATAGGAGAGAGAAAGAGAGAAGGGGAAAGAGGAGGGGAAAGAAGAGAAAGACAGAGAGAGAGAGAGAGAGATGGGGAGAAAGGACGTAAAAGAAGAGATAGAGAGAGAGAGAAAAAAAAAATATAGAGAAAGAGAGAGAGAGAGAGAGAGAGAGATGAGGAGAGAAGATGGGAAAGAAAAGATAAAGAGGGGAAGACAAAGATAGATGAGACAAGAAGGGGCAAGGAGGGAAGATGGAGATAGAGAGTCAAGGAGGGAGAGAGATAGAGAGACAGAGAGAAAGAGACAGAGACAGAGACAGGGACAGCGAGAGAAAGAGAGAGAGAGAATATGTGGGCCAGACAGAAATTTCTGATTTAACTTTTCATGATCATTATTGATCTTCCTCCATCCGTTCATTTTGCGATATCAACTCACACCAATTTATTTCAATTGCAAATGTCATCATCAAATTGGCAGTGCTTAGCAATAATATCCACAGCATAACACATAAACTTCAACAATAAATGAATGTAAAAATTTATTACTGATATACATGACATTTATTACACCTCATATCCTATTTTCTCTCGACCCCAATTTGCATCAGGCAATTTTGAGCTCAAAAAGCAATTTTGGAAAGGAACGAAAACTGTAATCTCTTGCTTGGAGCATCAATCTTGATTTCCATCCCACAAGTTTTATTAATAAATCAGGACCAATGCCAATGGCAACAGGTATATCAATTTATTCTTTGCTTTTTTTGTAAGAGCTGCTCCTGTCACTGCTATGCCTAGTTTTCTCGCTTCTCCCCTCTGCCTTTTAAATTGTTTACCCTTATTTCTTGCTCCCTCTCTCTTCTTCTCTCATATCTATTTCTTCCCTTCTTTCTTCTTTCTTCTTTCTTGATATCTCCCTCCCTCACTCCCTCCTTCCACTCCCCACCCCATCTTAATATCTTCCACAAGCCTTCTTTATGTATTATCTTAGGGGAAAGCATATAATAATAACAAAATATGAGATTTGTAAGTCGCTGACTCCACTTGAAATCAAATACTCAAGGCGCACTTGTGAAAAAAAAAAGGGAAAAAGGGATCACTTAAAAGCATCTGCATTTATATAAACAAAGGAACAGACGTAAGATAGAACATACACAAATGAAAGAACAAATAATCATAAGCTGAATTAAACTGATATGTTTTAAGATTATTTTTTAATACTTCTACTGATCTGCTATTACAAAACTACCGAGGGACAGCATTTCAGAGTAAAGGCCCAGCATGAGCAAAGGTTCTTGGTAATGAGCTTAGGAAGAACAAGAAATCAAGAGTTTTGAGAGTGTAAAGATCAAGATGGAATGTAATGATTTATCAAAGTAATATAGTAGTGGAGCAGAGCCATGGACATAATGAAATAAAAGCAAAATAATTTTGAAATCAGTGCATTCACTTATGGGCAACCTTCAACATCCTTATTTCTTCCTGATACTTTTTTCTTTCTCTCTGTTTTTACAAATTCAAATTTCCCTTTAGAATGATCATTTCCTTCTAACTTTCTATTACTCTGTAACCTTCTTTTCTATGCATTTTTATCTAACTGAATGACATTTGTTTCCCTGTCGACCTATCTACATGTACTTAGTTATATATCTTTCCACGTAATGGTTTCCATCTATCCATATAAACATTTATCCACTCATCTAAATACCAACCAACTATATCTATCCATCTATCAATCCAGCTATTCCACTTTCCCTCTTTCCTTACTCTAATTGTCATTCCCTCTTCCACTCCATTTCAATCCTTCTCTTTCCATCGCTCATCTCATACCCTTAACCCATAGGATAGAAATGGATACGCTCTCTTCTGGTACAACATGTACATCCCATAGACTCTAGCCAAGTTTATCTCGGGCCCGGCACTGGATGGGTTAAAGCCAAATACCAGGACAGAGAGGATACTTGATTGAAGAGGAGTGTCGTGGGTAATATAACCATCTATCTTTATAAGTCCATGCCCGCTCCCTCTGGCTAAATAAATATTTAGAATGACGTTAACTTTTTGGCGCTGGCATGCAGCATATATTTGGCAATCGGCTAAATATAGCTGATATTTTAGTGACATACCAGTGTTACAACGAGATGAAATGAATTGCATTGCAGAGTATATTGAAGGTACCATGTTAGTTAAACAAATACAATTTTAAAGTATTTTTGAACCATTTTGCCCGATTTGAGTGTTTACTTCTTAAATTTCATAAAATGGAAGACTGCCTGAGTGACCACCTGTCTATACAGACTATTTTCTCCCCTCAAATAATCATTCAAACCTGTTCATAAAGACCATCAGTCTACAGTGACTCTTTTCTCCCTTTAAATAATCATTTAAACCTGTACTAATTCGACCTGTCCATAAAGACCACTGCTTTAAAGATCAAACTTTGCACTCCATTACAGGGTTCCTGTGCATCTTTAAGAACAAAGATGGGTACTTGATTTTGTAAATTATTGCAGACCCTTTAAATCTTCATTTATTTATCCTGCAGTGCCCTGAAACCTTGTCCAATCGGCTAGGCGGATAGAATGACATGAACTTTCTTCTGACATTAACACACATTGCATAAATTATTCAATCAACGGCTTGAATAGGACATGTCATATGTATTGCTATGTTTAACATACTGTCAATTCCATACATGCATTGAATGTATATAAGACTGTTATCTGTTACTTTGTTTACTTTTTGTACAAATTGATTTATCAATGGATTTATTGATTCTGTTACTTATTTATCAATTCATCAATTCATTTAATTGTTTGATTGATTCATTGCTATATATTTATTTATGTTTTCATTCATTTATTATTTTGATTATATTTATCTTTTTATCTATCCATCTATTTATTTTATATTTATTATTTATTATTTATTAATTCATTTATTTATGAATTCATTCATTATTTAATTCATTTTATTTGTTTGTTCCTTTATAAAATCATTTATTTATCTATTTATCATTTTTTCATTTAATCATTCAGTGTTTCTCACTCATTTAGTCAGTCAGTCAATTTGTTATTGATTTCTTCTTTCATATATTCATGAACATATGTATTTATTGTCTCATATATTAATTCATCTTATCTCATTAATTAATTTAACCATTAATTCATATATTTTGTATTCATTATTTTATTTTATTCATTTATGTGATTAAGTGATTGATTCATTAATCATTTCATTCATTCTTTAGAGTGCAGAATAAGTTCATATCTTCCTCAGATCAGTAGCATGTGTCATCACAGATTCTCATGGTATACAGTAAGATATAATACAGTCAACCCTGCTTTAGTGACCACCTGTATAGAAAGACCACCTATATGATACAGTCAAACTTGCTTTAGTGACCACCTGTATAGAAAGACCACCTATACAGTACAGTCAAACTTGCTTTAGTGACCACCTGTATAGAAAGACCACCTGTCTACAAAGACCACATTTTTTGTTTCCCTTGAAAGTGGTTTCTCATTGAAACGTGTACTAAAGGAACCTGTACATAACGATCACCTGCTTATAAAGACCACTTTTCTTGTCTCCCTTGGGTGGTCTTTCTAGACAGGTTTCACTGTAGTAGACAAAATGTTGATAATTTCATAAATATATTCAAACAAAAAATCTAGCTATTCCCTGATACCGTCTGTTACTGATAGTTTAGAGTGAGTTCCTATCTACTCTAGATTTGTTTGTTTTTGTTTTTAGTTTTTGTTTGTTAAACCTGACTTCTAAGAAAGCATGTGTATGCTTGTAAGTAAGAAACCATGGGACAGACAGATTTAAGTCCTTCCGAGGGACTCGGTAATGAGGATTAATGCCTTGCCAGCGCATTGACTTGGTTTTACCTGACTGCTAAGAAAGCATATATACGCTTGTAAGTAAGCAACCAAGGGGCCAACTGATTTAACTTCTCTCTAAGGGACTTGGTAATGAGGAGTAATGCCTAATACGAAAGGGCACTAGTGCATCGACATGGTTTTGAACCCAGGGCCTCCCCACTATTAAACCACTGCTCTACCACTACCACCGAACCACCTCTAGATTTGAAGAAACTATAGCAATGTTCACACAGGACATTCATAGTTTTAAACTTGAAGTTTTACAAAACTTCAAAGTTATAAGCAATGATCCACTAACAATGATGAGGGTTCACATAGGACTGAAACAACAAGTATTCAAAGCCGCAGGAAAGCATTCATTTTAACTACAAGCTGGCATCACCTGCACAACACATAACTCTGAGTTACTCCTTAATGCCCCTCTAAAGCGTTGGGAGCCCCCAAAATGTAATGGCAACATTTCATTTAAAGTGTATCATAATGTGAAAGAGGGTGTCATTTAAGACACATTTCTGCAAGGATTTTCAAAACAAATGTGTTTGAAGTTGAACATTGATTAAAGAATACCAAATTTAGGTTTTCTGTGTACAACATAAAACCTAACTTTTGTATTCTATTATCAATATTTGTCTTCAAACACATTTTTGGGCAAAATATCTGCAGAAATGTGTCTTACCTGACATTCTCTTTCACATTATGATACCATTTAAGTGAAATTTCACCTTCAATTTGTTAGCGAATTTGGGGCTCTCAACACTTTAGAGGGGCTTTTAGATAGTGTACAGAAATTGCCCTCGACCTGAATACATTAATCAAATAGACTTGATAAGAATTTCAATATCGACTTACCTATTTTAATTGCGATGGCTTTGGGCGTGAAGTGACGCGAAGAATCATTAACATGGACGGTGATCTCTTTGTCCTTCACTCTGTAAATTGGCAACAAATTGAGAGAAAGAGACAAAGAAACAGAGACAAAGAGAGAGAGAGATATAAAGCAGGTGTGTTAATATTGTATAAAATAGATCCTTCTCAAAGGCAACAGTTATTATCTGGTAGGAGGAAGAAGGGTGTTAACAGATAGCATTGTGACAACTGGATAAGGTGAGAAAATTTAATTGCTTTTCTAGAAAAGATAAATTCTAAAATTCAACTTATATTCCTGGAAATTTAATCAGGATATTGGCTTTTTTTATATACACTCATTTATAGTTTATTTTGTTGTAAAGATAATTCTAAAATGAACTCGTTCCTGGAAATTTAATCAGGATATTGGCTTTTTTATTTGTAGACACTCACAAGTTTATCTTCAATTGAAATATCTGTTTCACTGATTATAAAAACATACATATAAAAACATATATATTCACCAAATTCTCAGAAATTCTCAGAAATATAATGATAAAGCAAGTATGTTCCGACAGAACAATCAATGTAAACAATTATGACAAGAAATCAATGACAGAAATCAATCTACATTAATATATTGCATTTTGCAAATCATTAATTGAATTTCAAAAGAGAATGTATACATTTGCTGCAATTTACGCTTTTTGGAGTGATCCACTGATCTAATGTAAAGAGGCAACCACACTGGCATTGTCCCTCTTGTTGAATTACACATACTACAAAGTTCAGGTGATTCAATTTATATCATGCCCTTTAACAAGCACTAATGTCACAGGAACATTATAAGTCACGATAAACATCCAAATTAATTGATTTTGAGACACAAGTGTAAAGAAAGGAGGGCACAATCAAGCCGTAAATGGCAAGAACATGCTATTTTCAGCATAAGATTCAAAGGCTGAGGCTACGTCTTACACATGCATTGCAGTTCATAATACTAATCATATTTGGTTGGTTTAATTGCAGAGAGCGGCATCCACAAATGAGCAATCAAGCACGTTTCTTTTACAAACTTTTCCCACATCTCTGCTCAGCCCGAGGCTTGCAGAACTTTTGACAAAAACAGCCAATTCCTGAACATCACGTCTGACCCCGTTTCCCTGCATCGAACCTCTTACCTACAACCGAGAGCTCTAATGCAAGCAGGAATTCTCCGCAGCGATTATATTAATCATCATAATTATCCCTCCCATGGTGGCCGACGAGAGGATTACCGGGATTAGCTTGAAATCCAGTCACTTTGGATGACAATGAAGAAAACAATACCTCCAAATCGGGATGATGCATTCATACGAAGCAAAACAAGAGGAGAACGTGGGATGCCATTTGTACCACACTACACATGTACTTGTGGAGAGCTGGCTTTATCATCGTGGGTTCAGTGTGTGTGAGTGGGTGAGTGGGTGAGTGGGTGCGTGGGTGCATGCAGCCCAACACGCAGCAAATGGGATGCTGTGTGGAGGATGTATGTTGAGCAGTACGAGATGCTCAGGGGATCATAACATGTGTGTGAGAGAGAGAGAATGATGCTGAAATACACAAGATGCTTTTATCAAGCCAGCCAGCCAGCCTGAAAAGAGCCATTTGGAGCTGGCCAAACTCGCAACAGTATCCTCACCATATTTTCTCTCTCTTTCTATCTCTCTCTCTCTATCCTGCAATTTTCTTGATTCCTAAGGGGCCTCCCGCTCTTCCCCGTGATTATATTTGGCCGAGAAAATATTAACGGCAAACAATTCGTCCTTGTTTTCACGAAGTGACGGTAGTGAGGAAAATCGTAACGCAAAGTGAATGCAATTTTTTTTCACTACCGTCACTTCGTGAAAACAGCGACGAATTACTGCCTCTGAGAGGGTGAAGACAGCCGGCGAAACTAATGAGCAGCTACCCGTAATTTATCCTCATCTTCCCATTCCAAGCCTTCTCATTTTCTTTCCGTCACATTTGATTGAATTCGGGGGAGATTGGGGTCGGCATGAATTGCCAGCGTGGAGACAATTTGACATTTGGAAGATCGCCGAGGAATGGAGGTGTTTGCGAGAGGAGCTACGATCTGACCTGGTTTGTTTAAAGTGTGAGGCCGCCGCCCGACGACGGCAACGCCGCTTCAGGTAATGTTAGACCGTGCAAAGTTGGGATCAATAAATCTATCATTTGGAGCACATCATATTAAAGAAGGTGAAGGCAGGTGATATTGTTAGGTGGATACTACCCTCGCTCTCCTTGGGGGACTGTCTTAAACGACCCTTCCAATCTCTAATAACAAATTTTAGTGGGGGATGGGTGATGTTTATCTCCAGAAAATAGTCAGTGGCTGCAGATTTGTTTATCCAGGAGGTAACATAACATGAGAGGGAAAAAAGAATGCAGAAAACACACACAGAAGCTGAAGGAACTGGCCCCCTAAGCTTTATAAGCAGAAATAGCAATAGCAGCTATAAAAGGCGAAAGGGCCCCCTTTATTAATGCTTTCTGCCGCTGGCATTTTAATGCAATCCATCATTGCATATAGTAGACAATTCTACATGTAGTTTTTGTTTAAATGCATGTATAAATGTCAACAAATATTTTTAAACACATCTTTCGTTGTATCCACAAAACAAAATTCAAAATGACACAATACAAAAAGAGAAGGCATAAACACAAACAACCTTCTAGCATCATTATTATGTGATATTGGTATTTTTTAATCAGATTTATACATGGTTATCTTTAACACCCTACATGAGTTGTCCCCTCTCTCTTGAAGACATCTTAGATAGAATAAAAGCACTCTCAATGCCACCCATCAAACATCTTTTGGATAAAATGGAAAGATAGGGAGAGAGAGATAGGGAGAGAGAGATAGGGAGAGAGAGAAAGAGAGAGAGAGAGAGAGAGAGAGAGAAAAAGAGTGAGAAAGAGAGAAAGAGAGAAAGAGAGAGAAAGAGGGAGCAAGAGAAAGAGGGAGAAACAGATAGAAAGAGAGCGAAAAGGAGAAAGAGAGAAGAAGAGACAGAACGAAACATCCTCAATTCCATCCTTCCAAAAGCTTTAGAAGAGAGACAGATAGAGAAAGAGACAGATGGAGTGGGAGAGAGAGAGAGGGGGAGGGAGAGAGAGAGAGAGAGAGAGAGAGAGAGCAAGAGAGAGGGGGAGGGAGAAAAGTAAGAGAGATGTAGATGGCAAAAAGAGACTACATCAAGAAGGCTTTCACACCTACAACCTGCTAGCATTCTCATTCTGTGACATGGTGTTTCTTAATCAGATCTTCATCTATGTTAAAGGCATCGTTTAACAATGTTAAATCTGAGATGCATGGCCCTACGTGTTATCAGTGTTTGTGACATGGTGTAATATTGAAGCCCTAAAAAAAATTGCACTTCAAAATGAAGTGCCTCAAAAAAGTAAAAATGTTTGAGTGACCTGTATTACCAAACTTCTTTTCCCCAATTGACTGTAGAGTTATAAAAAACATTTCGAATTCCAATCATAAATATCTTGATAATCAGACTGGCGATCGGCTTGTAAACGTCATGGGATTCCTGACTGACCTAAAGGTTTATAATTATGATTGCAGCATGAGCTAAATCCAGGATTTTGTTTCAGAATCTGAAGCAAAGATACCCAATCCCTTTAATCAGATATATGTGTGTTTGAAGAGCTCAGTGGTTATCACAAGAATCCTACATCAGTTATCCACTCCCCTCTTGAAAACATCTTAGGTGGAAAGAAAAGCACCCTCGATGCCATCCCTCCATCACACTTCCACGATCGAGAGACGCAAAGACAGAGGGGATACGCATCAGAAAGACTCGGACACACCATCGATGCATGTCCCCATGGTTACCCGCGATGACATCACAAGAAATTAGGCCGAGAGGGGAGTACGTAGCAGGTCAGATGGCGAGGGTAGGTGGATTAATGGAAGGCCTAATCAGGCGGTTATCGAGTGCGGATAGTTTGGATGACCTACTTTATAACAAGCCTTTAATCCGCTCGCTCCAGTATTTGCCGAGCAAAAGGAGGATATAATTAGGAAAGGAGCTTTCCAACTAATTTGTAAATGTTGCAGTGGGTGATATTAATCTAGCTAATCCCTTTGAAGAAGTAGTATACCAATCAACTACTTACACTGTAAATAATTATCTCTACATATATTAATCAGTGCACATATTTATTTGCTGATATTAAGTTTTAAAACCTTTTTATTTATAGGTGCTCTTTGGAGTTTCACCAAGATGGAATATCTCACCACTATCACTATATTTTTCTTCATTTTAATACATTTTCTTCTTTTTTCAAACCAGGAGGCGTTTAACAAAGCCTTTTTTCAAAGACAAATGACAAAAATCAGTTACAAATCTGCTGATAACCAATCAGAAGCAAGGATTTCAGTAACTTATAACAAAAATCATTTGTCACTGATGACAAGTTTGTGAAACGCCCCCCAGAGCTTTCTTTTGTTAGAGGGAGAGCTCTTTTAAGGCTTACAATTAAGTACTAAATTATTCAACACTCCTTCAACTTTTTTCTGATGGGCAATATTTATTCATGGGATAAGACTACAATGAATTTCCAGACTTGAGGAAAGTATCAATTCCCTTATTTTATTGCCAATAAATTTGTTTTCGAGTAATGTAATAGGTCACTGTTATGTCAGGATACTTCAACAGGTAAAGCGAAATGCAGTTGAAATTGTTAAAGGTTGATTTTTTGCATTTTTTTGCAATCATGTTCAGATGTCTGTTTTTTCCAAAGGTCCTTTGGAGCTCACAAGAGTGTATTTCTCTGCTGTTATTGTACATGGAAAAAATACCCATTTATTATGTTTGACAAACCATTCTCTGTTCTGCCCCCCTTCAGGTGCCAAATCTGTTTCTGTTTACATAATAATAATATTAAGACGTTCTTGTATAGCGCATATCACATTATGATATAACGTCTCGATATGCATTTCCATAAGACTTTATATTACCCCTGCTTTAGCTCCGGCAACCGTAGCACTCACTGCATTCAAGGAACGAATCCTACCAGCTACCTACCTACTACACCTGTATTGAGGGTGGCAAATGTAGACTAATGTCTTGCTAAAGGACATTAGTGCAGAGGCGTGATTGGAACCGCGGACCTTGTGGTTTACAGTCCGGTGACTAATCCACTAGACCACAAGACCTTTTGCACTCTCTCAAGAAAAGTTACATGGTGCCAAATACGACTTATGTGCAATTTTCTGGTTCTATCTTATCATTCATTTCTTGTTTTCATCATCAAATTGCAAATAATGTAATGTAAACAATGTTGCAAATAATATTATATTATTTTTTATTTTCTTCATACTCCTGTTCTGTTAACCTATAGAAGGTAAAGTTTGTTTCCAATTCGATTTTATACATCCTAGCTACACAATTATTTTTAAGGTGATGAATACACTACAACTTTCCTCCAAAACTTACAGAAAAACTAAGCCAAATATGAAGTTTATACCGATGTTAAAAGTAGGAAAACATAATCAAATTGAAAGAATACACTAATTAACTGAATGAAATAAGTAATAAAATTAGCCTACTCACTTTATGTCAGAGAAGATAGAAGGAGGCAGTTCCAGCAGACTGACCAGTAATGCTACAATTTCATCGGCATCCTCCTCAGTTATGCTGAAAGAAATAAAATAAAATGAGAATATTTGAGATATTTCATCACATTGAATCATCTAAATTCTAGGAAAAGGATTTTTTTTTGTCAGCATCGTCTGCGTTTATCCTGGAAAAAAGTAAAAGAAAAGAAGTTTATTTTGAGAAATAACATCACATCAAATTATTCATAAATCCTATAAAAAAGAATATCTTTTATTTCATCAGCATCTTCCTCGATTATTCTGAAGAAAAAATCGATGAAATTGAATGTATTTGAGAAATTACATCACATCAAATCATATCAATTATATAAAAAGGAACATCTTTGAATTGGAATAAAGCTAATATAATCTGTTAAGTGCTAGAAGACTGTTAACTCTTTTTTTAAAAGCTTATTACAGTTAACGTCTTATGGGCTCTTAACAGACAGTATTTCAGATTACTAGCATTGGTACAAGTAATATATTCCTTTTTTGTAATATATATCATATTAAGTTTAAAAAAAAACAGTAGGTAAATCTACTTACTCTATTACCGCTTCAAATTCTATAGAGCTTTACGTAGTGACCATATAGGCCTACCCATAATGCCCACAGGCGACTGTTGTAATTTTCTTGTCTAAGCAAAGCAGATTTACTATCAAATATTTTACTAGTGAGGTTTTTGCTTATTTTCAGTCATAAAATTTCAACAAAAGACAAAAGAGCAAGTGTGCATGTACAGCAAGCTGTTGCCGATTGCGTTGCATCGATAAAGCAGATTTGCTGAGGCAACAGGTGTCGTTTATCAAACAGGATGAAGAGAGGGGGAGCGATGAAAAGAATGGGGAGGGGGAAAGAAATCAGTAATTGGGTAAAGCGATCGATAAATTTGCAGAGGGGAGGTATTTTGGTAGGACGCACAGCTGGTCAGCGGTATCGGCGCGGCGGTGAGAAGTATTGATCAGGGGGACGGCTGTCTGTGAGGATTTAGTGGGGGATTTCGTTTATGATGGGCCTTGATGTGAAAGTGAGGTAATGGGTGGGGGAACAAGTGGGAGGGAGGGAGGGAGGGGGGATATCGAGGAAGAATTTGGAGGGGGAAAATAGATAGATGGATGGAGTAACAGAAAGATAGATAGACACATACATACATACATGTAGATAGATAGATAGATAGATAGATAAATAGATAGAAAGACGATTTATAGATAGAGAGAGAGATACAAAGATAGACAGACAGAATGAAAGATAAAATGACAGAAATAGATAGATAGATATGATGGATAGACAGGCAGATAGATATATTGGATGACGGAAAACTAAATGGATACAGATAAAAATATAGATGACAGGATAAAAGGAGAGAAGAGATCAAACCATAGATAGATGGAGAAAAAAAAGTAGAAACAAAAACATATAGATGTATCATAGATGTAGAAATGCATATTCAAGAAGAGACATACACATACCTACACAAACCGATAAAGAATTTGAAAAAAATGAAAATAACAGTTTTAACCAATTCAATCTGATGCAATTTGGGATTTTGTAAAGCATCAATATCTAGTCGCCATATGAAAAGGTGAACCACATATCAATAACAAGAGCGCTCAAGGGAAAAAAAGGGGAAATTTTATTAAAATCTTGTGTGGATCATGATCAGAAGACATACAAAATTTCGAGAATGTGGAGGGAAAAAATAGATAAACATAGGTAAAATAAACATATAGGTCTCTAGTAAAGTTAGAAATGATAGAGACTAGAGAGTAAGTTACTCTTTTCAAAGAATATTAATATATACATTTTCTTAGAAAGATCAATCACCAAAATTATCTATCTAGCTAGCTAGCTCTTAAAGGTAATACAAAGTTTTGGTATGGGGTCATGAATTTGGTTCAAATGAACATATTGGAAGCATATGCGACCCTACGATATTCAGTGATCATTGTCGCGGTTGAATTCGAGTCTAAAGTTATGAAATTGTAAATAATAAACTCTTTATGTTGTATAGCTCCCTCTTAAGGTCAAGACATTAATTAAGCTATAAAACAATGTTTCTTGACTAAAATCGACCGATTAGCTATTCCCGTTTGGAAATTATATATCACAACTACATATTCTGAGATTTTCATGGTCGCAGCTACCATCGTACGGCCGTAGACGCTAATTGAAATGTATATCAAAATTTACCGGGAGCACCGGTAAATTTTTATATTCAATTTGTCTCGAAAGCAGAAATGTTTCAGGGGCTAAATTTTCTACTGCTTATATTACATGCACATGAGTATCCAAATACATCAAAATTGTAAAGAATCACTATCCACCCATTTTCAAAATTTCCCAAAACTTTGTATTACCTTTAAGAGATTGAGAATTAAATAGACAAACACCAATCAAACCCAAACAGATAGCAGTTCAGTAATCAATTTTATAGCTCACTAAACTACATATATAGAAACTGCTCTCAGCATTTCCCTCTAAAAAAATACACTTATTGCAAATTAATAAACTTACACCAAATGCCCACCAAATGCCATACAGCAAACACTTAATGAAAGCTTCTCTCAAAGGAATTTTCCTACCACAAATCGATACAAGAGAATATGAACCTTCACAATAATAAAACATTAATCTTTGATCATGACCAGAACATTCCTTCAGCTACGTATTCAGAGAAGAAAAAAATGTATTTATAATATTCATAATTCAAATTTAATTTTCAAGTATTGAAAATAGTTCTGTTTTCTTTCTTTTCTTTGCTGAAACTGTCAGGTACAACTGGCTATTTCTTATCATGACGAGGTCTTACTTGACTTTTATAGAAAGTGGGTGTATATTAAGCAAAATAGATATAGGCAATATTGTAAACCGCATATGCATATTTCTATAACTATCAAACAACATTTTCATTTGGCATTTTTGTTTTTGTTTTTGTTTTGTTTTTCTCTTATGAAAATGCCTTGAACACCATTTCAATTTGAATATTTAATACTGGTAGCACATTAAACACCAAACATCTCATTAAAAAATACATCCTTTGCTGCGAGAACCAACCAACCGACCCCGGTGCTACCGCAATCACCAAACCGAGGCTATAGAAGTGCACACAGGCATCTTGGCTTTCCCTTTTCGTCCTTCCCTAAATTAGATTGCCAAACACTTCCGCTAAGTTCCGCCATGCAAATATTGATTGCTGGCCTTCCTGGCATATACTCAATACCACATTCTCCTAACAACATCTTACCCCATACCTCCTTCGCCTGGAAATGCATGTAGGAACAACACCGCAAAAGATGTCCTTACACTGTGTTTAACCTTTTCAAATGTCTCTCTTTTTTCTGTAGAGTGTACAGATTTGGCAAAGGTAGTGTAAAAAGGCGAAAATCTTCATGAAGTCTGCCTTGGTATGTTCAAAATCAATTTGAAAAAAAGACAATTTTGCAATTTGGTTTGTGGTCTTATTAACATATCATCTGTTCAAAGCCAAAAGGGCGTTTCACCTGTATTAAAGTAATGCCCTTCTGTCTCAAAACGGATGATATATACTCAATACCACATTTGTGTATAATTCCAAGATGAATTCTGGTTATTTTGGTCTTTAGGGTGCCACTAAATTTACAGAAAAGTTAAATGAGTCAAATCTTGAGTTTTTCAAGAGTGTAGAGGCCCTCTACGTTCATTTAACATCAAGTCAGCTTATGGTAAATAATTCCTTTAAAAAAATCATCAGGATTTATAATGGTATTTTACAATTTTCCACCTTGCCATTCCAAAATCATGAGGAAAAAAAATCATTCAAAAACCTCAAGGGCCTAATAGAATTCCACTATTACCCTGGTGGGCGAAAAATGCACATTTTTATTTTTCACTTTCATGCTCCAGATTCCGGGGGAAAATGTAAAAATAGAATAAGAATTAACTGCTTTAATCATCGCAACTAGACCTCAAAACCCACATTCCCATGCATTTGCATTCATGCGGGAAGAGAGAGAATTTCATCATACCTGTATGCACATACTGATGTGCGGTAATGTTTCCTTTCTGGGTCATGCTGCTGTTCATATCGAAGATATAAATTGTGATTGGATAATTGCAAGGGCAACTTTTCAATAATTTGTGTCATTTTGATGGCAAGGGAAAGAAGTGAACTGTCGATCATTTCAAATCAGGGAGACCTCGTTTCTCGCTGGTACTTGTTAATATTTGGAGTAAATGAAAACGAGAAAATGGAATGATGCTATAAATATGGAGAGGAGGAGGAATTAGAGGTTTGATCATTTTCATTTCCCACTGTCCTATCCTTTGCACCTGTCTTCCTCTCTTGTTTCTCTTTCGTCCAACTCTGTTCTCTTCCTTTCTTGAATAGTTCAAATTTATTTAAACCTTCCCCTTTTCCCATTTCACCCTTCTCTCCTTTTATTTCTCCTATTCACTCTATCCCTCCTTTTTTTTTTGTCCCTCCCCCCTTCTCTCTCTCTTCCTTGCTTTCTCCTCCCCCTTCCCTTTTTCTCCCCCCTCTCTCTCTCTCTCTCTCTCTCTTTATATCTCTTTCTCTCTCTCTCTCTCTCTCCCTCTCTCTCTCTTCCTCCCTCCCCTCTCTTTATCTCTCTCTCTCTATAAATATCTATCTCTACATCCCTCTGTCTCCTCCCATCTTCTATATGCAAAATCTACCCCTCTTGCTTTGTCATCAACAAACCCCTTTTTTCCATCCCCTCCCCCCCCCCCCCCTTTCTCCCTCTCTCCCCCTCTCTCTTTCTCTCTCTCTTTCTCTCTCTCTCTCTCTTCCTCCCTCCCCTCTCTCTTTATCTCTCTCTCTATATATATATCTCTCTACATCCCCCTCTCTCCTCCCATCTTCTATATACATCATCTACCCCCTCTTGCTTTGTCATCAACAAACCCTTTTTTTTCACCCCCCCCCCCCCCCCCTCCCCCTCCCCCCCCCCCCCTCCCCTCCCCTCCCCCTCCCCCCCCCCCTCTCCCTCTCTCTCTCCGCATACATAAACCATGACAACAGATCAATCAAACCAACTGACTGTTGTTAGCTCAGAGAGCCCACGACACATTTCCCCATCAATCACATCATCAATCTATAAAACCCTGTGTTTTCTGACATCATCCTCCCCCCCCCACCGTCTCCCTCTCTATCCACAAACAACTTCTCTTTGCCACGTCTACAACATTCAAAGTTCATGCAAGATTTTAAAAAAATTGTTTTACAAGGAAAAATGGCACCACATGATGCAATTTCAATTTTATGGTTTGTAATATTCTTAACTAAAATTGCTTTGATTGAATTTGTCTGTTGGCAGCCATTAGGGCACTATATAACCCTATTTTTAAAGTAGATGAGTGCCGTGAACTCCTTACTGGCTCTCAACAGACAAATTATACATTCATCTGATACGACTGAATCTCCCATCGAGAGTACTACTACCCCCTCCTTTGTTTTTCTCCAACATTATTACCATCACCATCACAACCACCACCACCATCATCATAACCACCACCACCACCACCATCATCATCCCCATCATCATCATCATCATCATCACCATCACAACCACCATCATCATCATCATCATCATCATCACCATCATCATCATCATCATCATCATCATCACCATCATCATCATCATCACCATCATCATCATCATCATCATCATCACAACTATCATCATCACCATCATCATCATCATCACCATCATCATCATCATCATCATCATCATCACAACTATCATCATCACCATCATCATCATCATCATTTTCACCATCATCATCATCATCATCATCACAACTATCATCATCATCATCATCATCATCACCATCATCATCATCATCATCATCATCATCATCATCACAACTATCATCATCACCATCATCATCATCATCGTTTTCACCATCATCATCATCATCACCATCATCATCATCATCATCACCACCATCACCATCATCATCATCATCATCACCACCACCACTACCACCATCATCACCACCACCACTACCACCATCATCACTACCACCACGACCACCATCATCACCACCACCACTACCACCATCATCACTACCATCATCATCATCATCATTTTCACCATCATCCTTATAAATCCCACCTCTGTGTTGACAATTTACACTCACAAAAAACATAAAAACATAAAGCTTGAATTACATGATACAATCCTCATCCTACAGGTAAACAAAGGTATGCAAGGGTGTGCTTGCCAATGCCATAATCCACAGATGCAAACTTTGAGTACTGGCACTACACGCACTCTCAACAAAAGAGGGGGTAGTTTAACAAAGCCCCATTTCTTTATGCAAGTGCTGATCATATCGACTGCAAACAGCTCAATGGACAATATACCATTTATAGCAACCTCATCAAAATATTAGTTTGATTTATTACTTTTAAATAATAATAATAATAAAACGGTGCTTATAAAGCACTTTCCACCTAAGTATCTAAGCGCTATTATTATTATTATTATTAAACATAGTTTGTAAAGTAAATTTAACTCTCCCAATATTTCGTCCACATTCACTGTGAGACTAGTGGAATCCTTTCTGCGATCAATGTTAGATGATATTCTTCGTGTTACATTATAAACCAGCACAGTAAATGAGAAATAAACAGAGAGACAGTGTTATTTCTTTGTTCATATTACGAACAAATATTGCTGAAGAGGTTTAAATGAATAAAATAATCATTATTTGATTTAAAATGCAGTCTACACTTTTATTTACAGAAAGATGAACACTGCTACCATACAAATATGAGAAGAATATACTCATTCTGAACACAGAGGGGGTAACTGCACTATGCCATTGATGTCAAAAGTTGGCTACTGAAATATCTCTGACAGATGTTAAAAAAAGAAACCTCATTTCTATATGTGTTGATATGTTTGTAATGCAAGAAGGAATTGAGAAAATGTAAACTTTGTCAATAAGTCATACGAATGGTAGATAATTGAAACTACTTTAACAGTAGATCAAGGGTTTTCCGACTGGGAAAGGGGTTTTATTACAGGTCTCAAACAGTGCTGACAAGCTATACAAAAATGTAAAAGCCAAGAGAGGGAGAGAGAGCGGGTGGGGATATTTTCACTCTAGTATGCATCAAAATTACCCCCTCTATGTTCAGAATGAGTATATTCTTTTCATGTTTGTATGGTAGCATTGTTCATTTTGAGTTTGAGTTTGAGTTTGAGTATGAAGTTTATTATCCAAAACAAAAAGTACATCAATATAACAATCAAATGTGAATGGTTAACATTATAAGTGTTCATATTATTATTATTATTATTATGGCATATTCGACTTGGACAGGGGGTCATCATGTTAATGCATGCCCTCCCTATTGGCTTATGACTGCTGCAATAATAGGAGGAGGGGGAAAAAGGATGAGAAACATTCAACTTACTCTTCTTTGAATGTGATGAAAATGAACCCAGAGTACTCGAGCCCCTTGCTCTCCTCTTCCCTGTCTTCCTCCTCCTCTTCGTTCTCTCCTTCATGCATATCCTTGTCACCAACATCTACAAGTTCTGGAAAGTAATGATAGATGGAAAACACAAAGTTAGTAAATACATATTGTATATAACTATAACAAAATATCTGTAACAAAAATGATAAAAGTTTGATTAAACAAAGTATATAGGTATATCCTCCTTGTTTTCACGAAGTGACGGTAGTGAGGAAAATCGTAACGCAAAGTGAATGCAATTTTTTTTCACTACCGTCACTTTGTGAAAACAGCGACGATATTACTTCAACAACAACAAAATCACCTTATGCTTTAAAGAAGAAGTTGAGTTCTGGTCATGCCATTACATTGTGAAAGAAACGGTGTGGAATCGACCAGCAAAGGTTGATCATCTAGCATATAAGAATTTGTGTGTATTGCAAGGTTCTGGAATCATCAAAATTATAAGAAATTTGGCCAAGTCTTGGTAAAGTTACACACACTGTACACAGAAAGATGTATATGGGACTACACGAACACGTGGCATAAAAAAACCTACCCCCCCCCCCCCCCCCCGAGTTTTACGAGTTACATGACATATTTAGAATGTGAAGGCATTTGAAGAGCCATACTCTTCAGGGAACATGTTTTATCTGATTTTCTTCCACACTTGCATAACAACTATGATAACGCTCACAAGTTATTGTTTACCTCTTCCCAGAACTCAACCTTCTCTTTAACAATGTGTTATTCTTTTATTTTTTTTCAATGCTGATTCCCTGTTTTGTATGAACTCTACCATTTGTTATTACAATTTGTTACTTATTTCAATGCTGATAACTAGTACCTGTTTTGTATGAACTCTTACTTTTGTTTACTATAATATGTTATGTGTTTGATCTTCTTCAAAGCTGATTACCTGTTTTGTATGAACTCTACCTTTTTTTATTACAATTTGTTATATGTTACTTTTATCACTGCTGATTACCCGTTTTGTACGAACTCTACAATTGATGATTATAATGAGTTATTATGTCATTTTTTTCAATGCTAATTACCTGTTTTATATAAACTCTATTATAATATGTTATGTGTTTTTTTGTCAATGCTAATTACCTGTTTTGTATGAACTGTATCATTGTTCATTATAAATTTCTTTTTCTTTTTTCTTTCAATGCTGATTACCTGGTTTGTATGAACTCTACCATTGTACCAGGGGAGTGGGGATAACGTACAGGAGAGGAAAAAAAGATAGCAAAGGAGCTAGCCAAAATCATTTCATTCCTTAGCCCTCATTATAACATCATTTGCCATGCTCAGGAGCAGGCCAGGAGCTTAACCCCCCCCCCCCCACCCACCCACCAGATACTCAATGTAATTTGATATGCACATAGCCCAGTGAGCAAATCAATGGATCCGCTATGCCTGGGAAGCCAAGCGATACCAATTCAATTTTACTCTCCACAAATCCAAATTTTCACCATGTGGCCATCCGCTAGCGCAACATGAGAGACCGGCAGGCATAATTAGCCCTCTTTTGACCGTTTTCCGAATACTCGGATGAAATTCATCTATTTCAGAATATCATATTGATTGTTGGCCCCCTGCTGTGGTATATCACCTAATATCGCAAGAGAAATAGTATTCTCACTCGGTTGAATTGCAACTTGCCGACTTTTAGTTTCATGATGAATATTTTATGAACATTTCATGGTCTGTGGAGCACGCGCATGTACCATTAGGAAATCAATTTGTTTGTAACATATTACTACAGCACAAGAACAGTGAAACAAATTTGTAACATCCCTATTGACGATAACTCTACTGTGAAAGTGCACAGTGTATCAAAAGGTCAATATGAGCCGAAAACAAAATCATATTTTGGGGAACTTAGGCATAAAAAATATAGCACTGAAGTGCTAAAATTTGCTATGCCTTGCAAACATTAGCATAATTATACTTCAATGAAGAAAATTGTATACCAGTAGCTTTTTTATATTTTCTTCAATAAAAGTGTACATTGTACTAAAATCAAACATTAAACAAATAAGATATAAGTATTAAAACACAAATCTCTTTTTAAAAAGAATTAAGAGGACATATCATTTAATTAAAATAACAATAAGCAATTTAAACTGTTACTGTAACAATCTTCAGATGTGCATTATTGATGCGATTAGAAGGATATCGAACATAAAAACATAGTGTTTGAAAGTGATAATATTCTAATTATCCAGCCATGCTTATTTTCCACCTACTATACATGTTAATCGATTCCAGAAATCCCGCCCCATACCACACAAGCTTATTAAAATCATTCACTTGCTGTTCATGTGTTCGGCCATCTAAATAACGGTGAGCGATGGATGCAGCGTAAATTTCTTTCGACCAATGGGGTAGATTCTTTGAATTTGGTCAGTAACCCATACGTAAGCAGGTGCTTGTTTCTATCGAATCATCTGAGTTGTGAGCACTATGAGATGGTGAGTATAGGGGGTTGGTAGGGGGTACTGTTCAAAGCTCCATTCTGATTCATGTATATTTTGTTCAGAAGACATTGAATCTATTAAACACTTTTGGGGGGAATGCCCCTTAACTCATTGATTCTTAGAAGATTTTGACAAATATATGCTAAAAAATGAAATTAAGTAAATATTTAATGATATCATTTTTTTTTGCATCCCAAGTGGAAATTATTCGTCTTTTTATTTTTTTATTTTGTATACAAAATATAAATTTTTAACTAGATGTTTGAAGGGATCTTTACCATTTTCACGTTTCCAAAATAAATTAGAATATCATTATGAAGTTAACCAAACAATCTATGTGCAAGAAGATAGGTTTATTTTATTTCTTGCTTCTAGAATCTTGCTTTCATGGTACCTTTCTTTGCAAATGTTTATAGCTATCATTTTGTAGATTAATTTAAATTGTTTTATGCTTTGAGAAAAATTAAATCAATATTTTATTTGAAGAAAAAAATGAAGAAGAGCTACGCCCTCTCCTTCAGGTAATCATTGTTAATTCGTAAACAAGAAGGAATCATCACATCTCCTTCATTCAACCTGATTTCTATTACAAATAAAAGCCCTAATCTTGTGCCGAAATTAGCCCCCCCCCCCCCCCCCAAAAAAAAAGGAAGAAGATGTTTGTGACAAAAGATGGTTCACTGATAGTAATGTAATGGTTTAGTCTAGATTAAAGCCCTCTATTAAAAGTGTTGGGAGCTCCAAATTTGATGGCAAAGTTTCACTTAAGTTGTATCATAATGTGAAAGAGGATGTCAATAAGACACACTTCTGCAAAGACTTTTCCCCCAAAAAGGTGTTTGGAGACAAATATTGATAAAAGAATACATAATGTGGGTTTTCTGTTCTACGCAGAAAACTTTAATAAATTTTGTATTCATTCATCAGTATTTGGCTTCAAACACATTTGTTTTGAAAATCCTTGCAGAAATGAGTCTAAAATAACATCCTCTTTCACATTATGTGAAATTTTGCCATCAAATTTTTGGGGCTGCGAACACTTTAGAGGGGTTTCAATATTTCAATTAAATTCATATAAAAGACATTAATCTACATTTGGCACTCTCCACCCACGTGGAAGCTCATAGCCATGAAATTGATGATCAAAATTGAATATGATCATCTATAATTATAACCCTCAAGCAGCTGAGCCATGCAATTAAATACAAGTATCTTGCTTCCTCTCCAAGATCACCATGACAACTAGCAGTATCTTCCGAATACTGCTTCTTCAGAAACCCCAAATTTTCAAAGTTCAGTGTGTTAACGACCATAACAAATGCGATCCATATTGTGTTGCTTGCCTCTATGCACATGCAGTTATACAAAGTGTCTGCATGCAGTAACTTACAAAACTTACAATAGGTAAGTTTTTGTTTTATGTTCAAAGGCTTTAAAAATGGATACTTGCAGTAACAATTATTATGTCATAATAGAGTGACTTGGTAATGAGGATTAATACACTACCAAAGGAAAGGGAACAAGCACATTGACTTGGCTTAAAACCTGGAAAGTTCCGCAAGCGTGACCACTCCTCTACCACTCAGCCATACCGCACCTTTGGACGACTAGAACACAACCCCTCTTCGATCTTGACACCATTATCAAAGAAAGAATAAATTAATAAATGTTCATATTTCTTCGTCTCACCTTCGTCTCTGGAGTCTTCATCGACATCATCATCGTCATCACCCTTCTTCTCCAAAGGCAGGAGGACATCGAGCTGGAGTTCTTTGTCCCCTTCATTCTCCTCCTCTGGCTCAAAGAGAGGAGATTCAGCTCCTGGAAGAAAAACAAACAAACAAACATAAACAAAGGGTTTAGAGGTCTGTCAATACAGTTCACGGTTAGCACATACAGGCCCAAATGACCCTGAATATCCACAGATCTTCAAAATTATGAAGAAGACCCACTTTGTACAGTTTGAAATAGTCACTCCTACAGCGATGGAGGTGCTACGCAAATAGTCTGTTTCCCAGTTTCAAAGAATACTTCCACCTGTGTATCATGGAGTGCACTGCTTGTGCATAAATGAATAATGATTACATAACTTTCACAGTTTCATGAGCACATATCCAGTATTTTGTCTTTTTGTATTTCACAATTTGGTTTGCAATGCCCTTTATCTGCTCATGCTCAGACTGCAACTATGAACTGGCTTATTATCGTAGCACATGCATGAACAATTTGTCTGCAGAGAGCCAGAAAATGCTAGGATATTGGGGGAAGATCATGGTTTTCAAAAAGGGGGCGGGAGAGGGCACAACTTTGAATATTACACAATCAAGGGGGCAAAGATTTTGTTTTGTACTGAAGGTAGGACAATTAGGTATGCCAAATGGGTAGGAGGCAAACATTAATGTGACTGGATTGGCATGTGAGCGCTTCTAGAAATGGCGCCTAACGGAATACTTTCCAGGGAGCAGAGTGTGTGAACTATCATGCGCAGAAATAGCAATTGAATCCATTGACCGGGGTAATTATAATTACAATGTATAGTCCTTGGAAATGCTATATTAAATGCTATACAAATGTGACTATTAATTGTTTTAATTAGGTTTATAAAGGAACCCCTTCTTATTTTCAGATGACATGGACAAAATAAGAAACAGTTTATAGAAATATTACTCCATTAGTGATGTGGGGCAAGTGATAGTGTGA